>JAQZBX010016111.1:0-36832 GCA_029593785.1 Cabassous unicinctus | reverse complement strand
ACCCGGGGCCTCTCATATGGTAAACGGGTGCTCTATCCATTGAGCCACACCCACTTCCGTGAGTTCTAAATTCAGGTCCATTGGTCAAACTGTCTGTCCTTATGCCGGTACCATGGTGTTGTTTTTATTTTTTTTATTGTGTGTGTGTGTGTGTGTGTGTGTGTGTGTGTGTTTTAACACTGTAGCTAAGTAATATGCTTTAAAGTCAGGAAGTCGAAGTCCTCCAATTTTGTTCTTCTTTTTTAAGACATTTTTGGCTATTCAGGTCCCCTTACACTTCCAAATAAATTTAATTATTGGCTTTTAGATTTCTGCAAAAATGGCTGCTGGGATTTTTATTGGAATTGCATTGGATCTGTAAATCAGTTTGGGTAGAACTGACATCTAAACGATATTTAGTCTTCCAATCCATGAACACAAAATATCCTTCCATTTATTTAAGTTTCTTTTTCTTTTAGCAATGTTTGTAGTTTTCTGAATACAGGTCTTTTATGTCTTTGGTTAAGTTTATTCCTAAATATTTGATTATTTTAGTCACTATTGTTTTCTCCTCAGATTCCTCATTATTAGTGTATAGTAAAGCTATTGATATTTGCATATTCATCTTGAATCCTGCCACTATGCTGGACTAGTCTATTGATTCTAGTAGCTTTGTTTTAGTTTTTTCAGGATTTTCTAGATATAGGATCATATCATCAGTGAATAGTGAAAGTTTTACTTCTTCCTTTCCTATTTGGGTGCCTTTTATTTCTTTGTTTAGCCTAATTTCTCTAGTTAGAACTTCTAGCACAATATTGAATAATAATGGTGAGAGTGGGCATCCTTGTCTTGTAACTGGTCTCAGCCGGAAAGCTTTCAGTCTTTTACCATTGAGTACAATGCTAACTGTAGGATTTTCATATATGCACTTTAACATATTGAGAAAGCTTCCTTCTTTTCCTATCATCTGGAGTGTCTTTTATCAAGAAAGGGTGCAGAATTTTGTCAAATGCATTTTCTGCATCAATAGAGAGGATCATATGATTTTTCTTCTTCAATGTATCATTGTGGTTTATTACACTAATTAATTTTCTTGTGTTGAACCACCCTTGCATACCTGAGATAAAAACCAGTTGATCGTGTTGTATGATTGTTTTAGTGTGTTTTTGGATTTAGTTTGCAGGTATTTTGTTGAGGATTTTTGCATCTATATTCATTAGAGATATTAGTCTGTAATTTACTTTTTTCGTAGTATCTTTATCTGGCTTTGGTATTAGGGTGATGTTGGCTTCACAGAATAAGTTTGGTAGCATTCTTTACTATTCAAATTTTTGGAAGAGCTTGAGCATGATTGTTATTAATTCATCTCTGAATGACTGGTAGAATTCACTTATGAAGCCATCTGGTCCTGGGCTTTTCATCTTTGCAAGGTTTTTGATGACTGTTTCAGTCTCTTCACTTTTGATTCATTTGTTGAGGTCTTCTGTTTCTTCTAGGATCAGTGTAGTTGCTTCATGTGTTTCTAGGAATGTATCCATCTCCTCTACATTGTCTAGTTTTTTGGCATACAGTTGTTCATAGTATCCTCTTATTATCTCTCTTATTTTTGTGTGGTCAGTGGTTATGTCCCTCTTCTCATTTCTAATTTTATTTATTTAATCTTCTCTTTTTTTTTTTGTTGTCAGTCTAGTTAAGGGTTTGTTGATTTTGTTGTTCTTCTCAAAGAACCAACTTTTGGTTTTGTTGATTCTCTCTATTTTTTGTTGTTGTTGTTGTTCTTGATTTCATTTATTTCTTCTCTGATCTTTACTATTCCTTTCCTTTGGTTTGGTTTTGGATTAGTTTGTTGTTCTTTTTCTAGTTCCTCCAGGTGTGCTGTTAGATCTTCAATTTTTAGCTTTATTTTCTTTTTTTCATGCAAGCACTGAGGGCTATAAATTTCCCTTGCAGCACTGCCTTTGTGATGTCCCATAGGTTTTGATAAGCTGTGTTCTTATTTTCATTCATCTCAAGATATTTGCTGAATCATCTTGCAATTTATTCTTTGACCCACTAATTATTTGAGTGTGCTGTTTAATCTCCATATATTTATGAATTTTCCCTTTTTCCATCCATTAATGATTTCCAGCTTTATTCCATTATGATCAGAGAAACCGTTTTGTATAATTTCAATCTTTTTAAGTTTATTGAGACTTGTTTTGTGATCCAACATATGGTTTATCTTGGAGAAGGTTCCATGAGCACTTGAAAAGAATATATATCCTGCTGTTTTGGGGTACAATTCTCTATAGATTTCTTTTAGGTCTAGTTCATTTATCACCTTATTCAAGATCCCTGTTTCTTTATTTATCCTCTGTCCAGATGTTCTATCTAATACCTGGAGTGGTGTATTGAAGTCTCCAGCTATTATTGTAGAGACATCTATTCCTCCTTTCATCTTTCCCAGTGTGTGCCTCATGTATCTTGGTGCATAAATATTTAGTATAGTTACTTCTTCTTGCTGAATTGTCCTTCTATTAATAAATAATGACCTTCTTCATTCCTTATAATAATTTTGCATTTCAAATCTATTTTGTCCGATATTAAGATCGCAACTCCATCTCGTTTTTTGGTCACTATTTGCATGGAATATCTTTTTTCCAAACTTTCACTTTTAACCTGGTTGTGTCCTTATATCTGAGATGAGTCTCTTGTAGACAACATAGAGATGACTCATATTTTTCTATCCATTCTATCAGTCTATGTCTTTTGATTGGGGAGTTCAAGCGATTAACATTCAGAGTTATTACTTTAAAGGCATTACTTACTTCATCCATTTTGACCTTTGGCTTTCTGTTGTCCTGTTGTACTATTGTCTTTTTATCCTTCAATTTTCTCTTTCTAATAATCTTCATCTCTAAACTCTTCTCAAAGTTTCTCACCCTTGCTTTTTCTTCTCAGGATGTGGCACTCCCTTTAGTATCTCTTGTAATTCTGGTCTTTTGGCAACACATTCTATCAGTTTTTGTTTGTCTATGAAGACTTTGAACTCACCCTTGTTTTTGAAGGACAGCTTTGCCAGATACAGAGTTACTGGCTGGCAGTTTTTCTCTTTCAGTACCTTAAATACATCATACCACTTTCTTATCTCCTCCATGGTTTATAGTGAGAGGTCAGTACTTAATCTTATCAAGGTTCCCTTGTGTGTGATGATTTGCTTTTCCCTTGTTGCTTTCAGAAACTTCTCTCTATCTCTGATATTTGTCATTCTGAATAGTAGGTGTCTCGGGGTAGGTCTATTCAGATTTATTCTGTTTGGGGTGTTTTGTCCTTCTTGGATATTCATATTTATGCCTTTCATAAGGGTAGAGAAGTTCTCAGTCATTATTTCCTCAAATATTCTTTCTGCCCCTTTTCCATTCTCTTCACCTTCTGGGACACCAATAATGCATATGTTTATGCATTTCACATTGTCATTCAGTTCCCTGAAACCCTGTTCCATTTTTTTCATTCTCTTCTCTTTCTGTTCTCCTGTCTTTTCCAGTTCATATATTCTGTCTCCAAAATCACTAATTCTGTCTTTGTGGTATTCATATCTGCTCTAATATGCCTCTAATGTATTTTTAATCTCATCTATCATGTCTTTCATTTCTATAAGGTCTGTTACTTTTCTTTGTAGACTTTCAAATTGTTCTTTATGCTCACACAGTGTCTTCTTAATATCTTTTATCTCTTTGGTTACATTTTCTTTCCATTCTTTTTGTTGATTTAGGAGAATTGTGTGATTATCATTACTATTATTATTTTCTTAAATCCTGTATCTCTTCAGGATATTTGATTTGTTCCTTTGTTTGGGCTGTCTCTTCCTGTTTTCTAGTATGACTTGTAATTTTTTGCTGATGTCTAGGCATCTGAATATATTGGTGTAGCAGTTTGATATTGTTTATAAATTCCAAAAATAGATATTGGATTATGTTTGTTAACTTGTCTGCTCCTCTGAGTATTAGATGCATTGGATTCAGAGGTTTCACTTTTACTTGATTAAATTATGGCTAAGGCTTTGATTGGGCCATGTCAGTAGGATGTAAAGTCTCCGCCACCTTTGGGGTTGAGGACTCACAGAAAAAATGACAAGGTAGAGGAGACAGTTAGAGTTTGATCCTGGAACCCAAGAAGTAAGCACACAGAGAAGCAGATATAAAAGAAAAGAGAGAAGGCTCCATTAGACACAGCAAAGTCCCCAGGAAGAGAGACAAGCTCTTCACCTGTCAATTTATAGCTGGCTTTGTGGAGAGAGCAGAGAAGCTGTGTCTGGAGAGAAATGAGCCCCGGGAGGGAGACAAGACTTTTTCCAGGCTGCGGCTGAGATTGGAAGAAGCTGGGACCATGGCGCCTTAGGAGAAGGTGGAAGACTGCACCCTCACAGACATCGTCCGCCATCTTGTGGCAACATGTGGCTACAGACTCTGAGTGAGAAGTACCTCTTCTGGTACCTTGAGTTGGATTCTTTAGGGCCTTGTGACTGTAAGCTTCTACCCCAAATAAATATCTTTTATAAAAACCAACTGATTTCTGGTATTTTGCATCAGCTCTCCTTTGGCTGACTAATACAGTTGGTGAATTTACTCTCATGGCCAATTTCTCTCTCTTGCCTATTGTTATTTTTTTTTCACAGGTCTTCTTTGATATTTGGCTCAACTTATCCTAAGTCTTTACAATTGCTCAGCTTAAGTTATCAAAATCGTGCCAGGGTCTTAGTAATGGGGAGCAGATTTTTTCCCAGAATTTGGAGAACAGAGATGCCCAATTGCGTTTTTGTCCATGCAATTTCCAGATGAGCCAGCAGATGGCATTCCTTGGTACACCTTTCCACGGAGGTGAATCTCCCTTTTCCTTTGTTTTGGTCTAGCCAGAGCCAAAATTCAAAGTGTGCTCCGCTAGTGTGTTCTGCTCCCGAATTCACTGAAGAAAAGCCCCACAACTCCCCCTCCCATTTCCTTTGTAACAGCTGACAGGGAGGAAGATGTCTACTCCCCTCTAAGTCAGCCAGGGGTTTTACCCCCACTTAATATGTTGGGGGTCTGGGAGAGAAGATCTTCCCTGAAGCTGAGAGGTTTAGTAACCCACAGTTTGTTATTTCAGGTTTTTTGTCTCTCTGTCCCTCACACCCTGGGAGATGTAAAGCACTGTCCTGGTCTTCTGACCAACAAAGCAGCTCCCTGGGGCAGCTTTTGGCTCTTTCTCTGTTGTTTTCATGAGAGAGCTGAGCCTTGCCTGCCTAATCTGAAGTCATCTCCCCACAATCCCCCTGAGTTGGTTTTTAATAGAAAAGTTGTAGTTTTACAGAAAAAATCTTGCATCGTTGCAGTATTTCTTCTCTATTGTTTCTCATTCATCCTAAACCTGGTTTTGTATTGGTTTCTCTGGCTCCTGAACCCTGATCTTCAGATTCCTACATTTGGCTATTATTTTCTTGTTTGATGCAAATGTGGAGAGTAATAACCTCCAGGAGCTCCCTCAAGAGCAGCCCCAGGCACCAGAGACCAGATTTAAAGGCAGCATAGACAAGGGAAGAAGTGAAGCTGGTGGCACTTTACTTCCCTGGAACATCCCACCCTCTTAATTTTTTCAGAGAAGTTCACTTTAGGTACTGGAAACTTTCTGCTTGGCCTCCTTCCAATGACTTGCTCTGTGTTTTCATGAACTATACTTTGAATTTTTCAATCTTTTTATCTGAAACATTTAGCAATATTTGTGGGTCTAGGTATCAGTATAAAACCCAGGAAGTTTAGTAGACACAGTTTCATAGGAATACAGATGGGATTATTTGGGCCAGGATAGAACCGGTAGGAAGGAAGGTAGGTATGGTGATGAAATTAATAGGAAAACCATTTCCACCATAACTGTAAAATAAAATTGCATTCTTTATCATTCCCTGGGAAGGCAGCAAGACACAAAGGAAAGAGGATAAATTGAAGCATTAGGCCTGTGTTCAAATCTGACACATCAATTTCGTAGCTCCTTGAGCCTGAACCTCTTTACCTTAAAGTTATGATAATAGTATGTCACCCATGATACTGGTGAATAAAATAAACTTGCATGTGTAAAGCATTAAACCCATGGCAGAGAGTAAGGGTGCATTCTCTTCTTCCTTCGTGTTCTACTAAAATTACATTTTTCAGAATGTTTGTCTATTAGTATCTTTGTTTCTCAAAAGTAATCTGCTTTGTATATCTGACCTGAAATTTGGATTTAAACTTTATTTCTGGACAGTCTTTCCTTCCCCAAACAAACACATCATTAAGGAAACAATGCACATTGGCTTTTGTGTGGTTATTAATAAATATTAAACATTCACATGGGGATTAAGAAGGATTAACATGGTTCTAACACTGATCCACACCTGATTACCTATTATGCTTCCATGCCAAAGATAAAGAGGCTCTTGGGAAATCCTTCGTCTCCCTTTGAAAGTTTATTAAATTGATAAATGAGGTTTTAGTGGCAGTTAAGCAACTATAAAGTACTCTCTTGTGGACCACCTCCAACCCCCAGCTTGTCACGGTACATTCTGACTAGGAGGAGCTGGCTTGACACAAACACATCAGGACTGTGCCCAAGTATTACCTGGGGTTGTCAAGGTTATGGAAACGACAGGATTCTTGGACAGTGAATATTCCAAATTGACTACAGGCTATATAATAAATGCATGAGACACTCTGATTCCACCCTATTCATGGATCATTTTCTTGGGACTCATCTCAAGAGAAATAGTCAAAATATTAATTTTCCTAATGGAATTCAGCACTGACAAGGAATAATGAGCAAGCTTCATAATGGCCTCATTTTCCATCTGTCCCAGGCATCGTTGACTAGACTCACATTGCCTTCACAGGACCAGTTAAAACCAGGAAAAAGCACTCCTGTCTGGTCTACCATCTTTTTAAAAAGCAGAAAGACTTTGTTCAGACTTCAGCACCGAAAGCCCAGTTACAGCGCACACACATGTACTTTGGAGAATCCCTAAGGGCCCAAGTCTTGGTATATTTCAAAAATATCATAGGCACCCTCTTTCTTCCTTCTTCTTTAACATTGTGCCAAAATTCTAAGCACTCAAATGGTAAAAAAGTGGTAAATGCCTCACCACTTTATATTTAATGACTTTAGAAGGTTCTGGTATACTTACCTATAAGCTTCTAAAACATGCCCCCCTTGAACTGTGTGTAACATTGCTAAGTTTTTATATCACTAAATAGCATCTTCAAGCACATTTTCCACTGTAATAGAAGATGATAATAAAACCTACCTTCTAGGTTTTTGGGAGAATTGAGATGACACAAAACGTATTAAAAAGTTAGTGCAGTGCCTGGCAGGATATAGCTGATCAATGCTTGTTATAACATTGTGGCACGGGGACTTCCTCACTTTCTTGTTTACACAGTTGAACAAAAATAGTTGTTAATGATAATGTCTGGATATCTCATACGAAGAGTCATTTTTATCTTTTGATATGTTAAATATTCCATTGTAGTAAGCATTTTGATGTAGGTGGCAGTTGTATAGTGCAGTAGGTGAAAGGGGAGTTGAAAGGAGAATAAATTAGTGAGAGAGGCCAAAGGATAGTTATATACCCCCTGAAGAGTCTCCACACTCAAAAATTGTTTTATCATTTCCAGTATTCAAAGATCTCCCCAGCTGACCCAAATCTACTTTTTACCCACAACCATGAACTGGATTCCTAACAGCCATGTATCTCTATTTGAAATCAACTCCTATACCCATTCCCCAATCCCCAGTCCCTGTTATATAAATATTATCTGGGACCTAGGATCCCATTCACATGTTTTTCCTCTGTGAAGCTTTCCTGGTCACATTTTAAATAAGGTACTGTAAGTTTGGTTAAATATTTGTGTATGTGTGTGTGTGTGTTGCATTTAGAGGATATTTCTCCAATAACGGCTAATAGCACAATTTACCTACAATCTTTTTAATAGATAACTATTCCATTTATTTGGATCTCTAAATTAAACTGATTAATAATTAGAATTATTATTCATTAATAATTAAAAATAATTTTAATTATTAAAACTGATTAATAATTATCTCTCCATAATGTGGAGAGAGAAAAACAAGAGAATTTTGCAAACAAAAATGGATGCAAGTTGGAGTAGTCTATTTGGAAAGGCCCTACCCTTGTAAACCCAGGTTCAAATCACAGCTCTATCTGTAAAAATAAAAAGTTACCTGCATTAACTCTTTGAGACTGAATTCCACCATGTATAAAAATGTAGTAATACATATCTTTCTGGGTAATTGAAAAGATTATATAAGATGATGTATGTAAAGCACCTGACAACTGGCAGACACAATGAAAGGTAGTTGCTATTATTCTACTTACTGAGGCATGAGGGTAAGAATTTGTTACTGTCAAACATGTACTCTGTACCAAGTGTTTCACAGGGTAGCTCTCATAATTGTGATTGGGACCTCATTTTACAGATGAGAAACCTTCATCCTATAATGGTTAAGTTAGATATCCAAAGTCACTCCATGCTGTAACTTGCCCAAGATAAGAGGTTAACCTGGGTCTGGAACCTATCCCTTTCTACTATGTCCAGTAGCTTTTTAGGGACCTTTTGTCAAGTTGGGGACAGAATAGGTGAAGGCCTTTCCCAGGAACACATGCAAAAAAAACCCACATCCTAAAACAAGGGCACTTTTTCTGTGGCCAGTTACAAATGCTAAGAAATGTGGTATATGTGTCCTTATTCCAAACCTAAACTAAGGGGATCTCGTGTGCCACAAAGGCTAGTAGCTGTCCAAAGCTTGATCTGTGAAGTAATGGCATGGTATGTGGAAGCACACTGAGAGTTTTGAAGCATTTGGCATTTTTAAAATGAAGAAATGCCAAAAAGTAAGGTACCAAAGTGTAATAATCTTCCCTGTTTATATTTGACAAATTAAATAATCAGTCTACTCAGAGAATGTTGATCACATTATTAATAATAATTAATAATTTATTAAGAGTCAGAGTTCATCATGACTAGAGGAGTGTGATCCAATAACATGATATAAGTTTAAATTTGCATTCTGGAAGTTATCAACATTGAATTGTGCCATGCGTCTCCGTGACTATAACTTTTTTAAAATTAACCTCAAAAGTCTAACATTAGGCCATTGAGAATGTGAAGTCTGGTGTACATCCATCTAACTTAATTCTGAACCGTGGTAATACCAGGAACGTTGTCTTCAAGCTGAAGTTACCCCAAAGCTAAGTGCAATCCCTGCCGACACTTATTCATAACTATGCCTAAAGATCTTCTGTGGACAAATTTGTCATGTGCACCTTGGCCTTTAGCATTTGCTCACTATTACCTAAATCTAATTACTTCAAACATCTGGTCACATATAAGTAGAGTCATGAAGCATAGATTTTTTTATTTATAATCAGCTGCATGGCCTTGGGCAAGTTCAGCTCCTCTGTATCTTTGTTTCTTCATCCTTATGAGAGCCCATTACTTCCTGCCCCCATGCTCTTCCCTTGAAGTTGTGAGATATTATTGGCCATCCAATGTGAAAAGACTACTGCTCTTTGGGAAAAAAATTGAAGTTCACTTATGTCCTTCAGCCTTTTGGAAATTTGTAAAGCAGGTGTTTTTGTACTTCTGGAAATTCTTTTCCAAAGAAGCAAAGTCAACGGAAACCCAATAAGAACTCTAACCTGAGCAGAAGGCTTGGCAAGCAATGCCATCTAAGAACAAAGCAGCCAGCATCCTCCCTCCAGAGACAAAACACATTATTTCTATGACATGCTTAGTCTCCATCTGCTCAGAGAAAAGGAGTGACTCCCCCATATGCCTTACCATTGGGCTCTGCCTGCACTAGGAGAGAGGCTTTCCCCACAATGCAGAATTGAGCATTAAGTAACTTTAGGCTCCTCTAATGCCAATAGCATATGGGCACTAAGTGCATGAAAAAATTGAATACCTTGATTATTCCGCTCTATTTTTGTGTGAATAGCAGTGACTGCTACTAAGCCCTGATCAGTTTAAAACAATTTTGGTAAATCTGTTATTAATTTTTCTGAAGAATTCTCAAGCAAACCCATCATACTCATCGTTGAAATTATGTATTCATGAAAAAAATTTAATGCCCCCAATTACGTTATACGGTCATATTTTCCACATAAACGTAGGCATTTATTTCCTCTAGCAGTACCCAGAGCCAGCACAATATGTAATTTGCTAGGCTATTTGGCAACTAAGAATGATTAAGACCCTGCTGTTTTCAGTTAATATGGTGCATAAGTTGAGTTTGAGGCCAGAAAAGGAAGCAGGGCTGATTCTAAACTGTTCCTTTGTTTGGGCAAAGTGAAAGTTTCATGAGGCATTATGCCTAGTTTTGTAGGATACTGTCATAGAAATGAGAAAAAGGAAAAAAAAAGCCCCCCCAAAACATTATTTCGTTTAACATTTGTTTATTCTATTCTAAATGTTTAACAGTTGGTTGCAAAATTTGTGTTTTAAGAGAAAACTTTAGACTTAGTTGGCTAGAGGACTTTGTAGTGACACAAAGCACAGGTTTGATCCCATTTGCCACATAGTTACATGCCATTCCATGACTATAGACAGCAACCCTCATCCTGACAGCAAATGCTTATCCTAGAGTACAAACAATATAAGGTGAGCTAGCATCAGGATCAAGAAAAACATTTACATTTAGAAAGATCAACTAGAAGCAAATGGGAGATTACAGTAAAAAATCAGAGAATTTAGGAAGCTTTTAAAAATGTTTGTAGCACGAATGAATAAATGAATGAATGAAAAATGCTTTTCTTCTGGAAATAGAGTTAAATAATCCTTCAGTTCAAAATTATTGGAAGGGGAACATTTGAGTATGAAACAGAGCAAAACCACACAGAAATGATATTTCATCAGGGTAAATATCAGTTTTAGTGCAGTTTTAGTCTAGAAAGTTTTGCTTACTGTCACCCAAACCTTGCCAATGTACAGAGAGATCATTAGAGCTCGGTCTTACAAACTGATTGAAAAGAGACGGAATAGTCAGAGCTGATCAGGTGGCTCTTGAGTAACTTTGTGGTGAGGAGGCTAAACAACATATGTGACCGATAAGATCCTGGGCTCTATGGTAAAGAGTATGGTCCCTTAGAAGATTAGGATTTTTTAGACCAGACCTGGGAGATAATGACCAGTATAGGGCCAAAGAAGTATCCAAATACAAAGTGCAATGGATCAAAACAAATACGTGGTCTCATGTACCAGTTGAAAATATTTCTCCAATCATCCAGAGTAATGCAGCAAATAGTGACGTAACAGGAAAGAGAGAGAAAGATGTAAGGTTGTGCACCAGCAGTAGATAAGCAAGTTCACATCCACAAGTTCAGGTAGAGAGAGCTGAACTCCAGAATTAGTGTTAAAGTGAGCAGAGGGGAGCAAGAGGAATTCTAGCAGCTAGAATGCTAATCAACTCTCCAGCATTATGACCATTGCTACTGCCGCCCAAACCGAGCCTGATAAGATAGAGTTAAGAATCAATGCCATGCACGGCTATAATTCAAATTATACCTAAGTTTAGCTTCCTTTAAGAAGTGTTTCATCAAGGGTAGACTGGGTACCCATCTGGAGGGCTTCAGGGACAACTGAGGAAGCAACAAATTGGAGTCACCTTTGCTGGTCTCTGCTTTAGATGGACTGACCATATAAACTTTACATCCTCAGCTGCAACCTGCCTCTGACTTTCACCCTGCCTCTGTGTTCAGCTACTCAATACACTAAACTTACTGGGCTGAATTATTCTGAACCTAAGGCTACTTTGGTTCAAACTAAAATTTGAGCTCTCCCAAAGCACCAAAAGGTAAACCTTTATCTCCAAGATGATAAGCCATTGGAATTGAGGAAGGTTTTTTGTTTGTTTCTTTTTTAAGAGTTTAGCCAGCATCCTTAGAAAGTAATTAACCTTTGACCCTATCCATTTTCACTGGGAACTGAACTGCCACTGCTTCCTACTGGAAGCAGGTTGGCTACACCTTAGATAAGATGGGAGAGCTGTGTGGTAGGTGGCTTATAAGATTCTTTACAACTCTTAGATGCTATACATCTATTGATCTTAATCAAGTCTTTTGTTTTCTCTTTACCAACCAGCTCTAGCCACTTGGTTTTAGCAACCACTTAATTCTGGAAGATAGCCCTGTACTATGCCCCCAGTTTGGTGGCCTAGGAATGATTCTACTGAAAACCCCAAGTTAAAAGAGGATGCTGGAAGTAGCAGAATGGTTTGTGGCTCAGGATGGAGAATCCAATGAGATTATATGGCAGGCATTCATGGCCAGCAAGGTCATTGCAGTTGATACTTCCTATGGGCTCAATATCTTTTCACATCCTCTTCCTTAGAATATCATTACATAAATGATCATTGTGACATTGATTTCAATGCTTATTCATCACAGATATTTTTGTGCTAGGAGAGTGAGTGGGATGTGCACGAATCAAACATATCACACATGGAATTAATTTAAACTACCACACATGCACCGATATAAAGAAAATCTATCCTTTGGTAATATCCATAACTTTAGAAAATAAGCTTAAAAGAATTTAGGTTATTGGATCATGTGCTGGAAGGTAATTACTTTAGAACTTTCATTATACTCAAGTAGACAGGAATCTCATATTCCCAGCAGTATCTTATATTCTGGGCTCTTTCCAATATCCTCATCCATCAAAGATTATTTATCTGTCCCTGAGCTCTTTAGGTCCTCAAGCATGGAAGGGCTATTTTACCTATCAGACTAAATTATCTGGTTTTTTTTGGGGGGGCGGGTTTTCGGTCCGGCAAGGGAGGTTCCGGAGATGGAACACAGGACCTTGTACATGGGATGCAGGTGCTCAACCACTGAGCTAAATCTACTCCTAATTATCTGGTTTTTACAGGCATCTATGTATAAATATGCTTTACAATTTTTTTTTTTTTTTTTACAATAGAGCATGTTTAAAGAATCTTTTTAAAGGAAATGAGTGGTTTGTTTTCATGGGGGTTTGCATTCTCTGGAAGGCCTAGAGATAGGTGTTATATGGCCGGTGAGATCTTGTGTTGGCACACACCTAGCCAGTGAGTCTGTGGAGCTAGACATGTGGAGCAAATGACGGCTTCTATAGACAGGGTTGTGTCCTAATGATGTAGGGTTTATAGCTTGTGGGATTAAAAACCAGGTTCCCCTTAGGTGTGGGAAACTATAAGAGTAACATTTCCCCCATTTCCTTTCCAAATAAATTATGCTTTTCAAATATATGAAGTTGACTTCCATTAAAGCACTTAAGCATAGTCTTGAATCAGTTTTCTGTCTCGCTTTATTTAAATTAGATAAACAATTAGAGCAAGACATTGGAAAAGGCAAATCCCAATAATTATAGTCTTTCTATCAAGTGAGACTCGGCCAATTGCTGTATACAACAAAGGGAAGGCTGGAGTCTATCGTGGACTCTGTCTCCAAGGGCCGTGTTCACTAGCAGGTGCTGGAACCCAAACAAAGGTGTGAGAAGGGGATGCCTTGAGGCTGATCTTCCTGAGTATTGCCCTCTTTCTTTTACCCCTGAAGGAAATGCTTCTCATAATTCTTCCTGTTTCTCTCTCTCTCTCTCTCTCTCTCTCTCTCTCTCTCTCTCTCTCTCTCTCATTGTATTTTTAGGTATTACTTCTCCATCCTACCATCTGGTATTTGTTTTGCTTTGCATCTTCCTATAATCCTTAAATCTATTAATTAAACACTTTCATTAATATTGCTACTGCTCTGCCTGTAGCTGTAGTTTATTAGACTGATTTCAGAAAGAATTCAAGATTACAGGAAGATTCCTAGTTTGCTATGACTTAATTTTTGAAAGAGAAAGGGAACAAGATTGATAAAACAATAGGCAATATTACTTTTCTACATAGGACAGAAGAAATATTTGGGATCACAGCATTTTACATTTGAAAGGTCTTAAGGACCATTTGATCCAACTGTTTCATTTTCCAGAGGAAGAAACTGAGTCTATTAGAGAAACAAATTTTTGTAGGGCACCTGGCAGCATTGACCGCCCCAATGTCCTGATGCTCTTGAGGAAATTCCATAAGGTTAAGACCCAGCTTATGCAACCATTTCCACATCATAGACTTGCGACTTCCTTGGAATGCTACTAGGGAAGTCTGGGGCCGATCCTCTCCTTCCTGGACACTGCCAGGAAGAGATCTCAGATTTGCAAAAATTTGGTCTTTCCAATCTGTTTTTTTTTTTTTTAATTGTTATGTTTCCCTAGGTCTCGATTTCCTTCCCTCCTACATTTTCCTCCTGCTCCAACACCAAACTTTGGAAATTCTAAAGCCAATGCTGACTCCTCTCTCTTTTGTCAGGTCTGCTGTGATACACCTGCCTGATGTAATGAGTGTGCAACACCTGAATCCACGGAAGGCGGAAAGATGTCAATTAAAATATCAAAGTAGCATTTTACAACATGTAAAATAGTAAAAGTTAGAGTGGGGAAGCTTTTGGTCTATTGCTTTCACCTCCATTCCCATGCTTTTAGTGTACAGGCAGTCTTTGATGGAACTTCTTAAATCTTCAGAGTTTTTTTCAGAGCATAATTAGGAAAAGTAAGTACTACTTTTAACGAATGAGGATCTGTAAAGGTTAATATTTGTCAATAAAACCTGTGTTTAAATGAAATGTAGTTGGCTTCTATGTCTGCAATCTTTCTTTTCAAATAACTGCACTTATTGGTAGAAAATAGAGTTGGCAAAGATAGCCAAAGGCACACTAAGCAAGAAAGAGAAAATGAAACTTTATAAAGGTCAGTAATGGAGAAAAAGAATTGATTGCTAGAATGGAATTTCAATTTTTAGTTCCATACTTATTTCATAAAAATAGAGATACAGAATAGATTCTAAAATGAATGCAAATTTAGCAAATATCCTGTCATGCCAATTTATTGCTGCAAGAATAGCAGTTGGTGAAAAGGAGAATGACATCCTGTCATTTGAACTTTTGCTGTGTTTACTTTAAAAATTATTGAACAATATACAAAATTTATTAAGGACATAAAATGTTATGAGAGGTGTGACAGTGCCAAGGATAAAACATTTACATTCATTATCTTATTTATCTTTAAAACCACCCTTGAGACTCACATATTTGTATTTTTAGAATATGGATGAAGAAACCGAGGCTCAAAGATGAGGAGTGAAATGTTGATGTTGATGCTGATTCACTCAGTAGTGAATGCATGGCCCAGCTTGAAACCGGAACTCAAGTTTTTAGACCTCAAAACTAGAGGCAAAAATCTCTTGTCCCACTCTCAAAAGGCCCCAGCTTAGTTTAATGCTCTGCAGTCACTGTCTTGAAATTCTTATTTTTTAAATAAGACCCTTTATTTTCATTTTGTAATGGGCTCCTAATTATGTAGCTAGTCCTGGGTGCAGGCAATCATTTTTTCATTGAAAATAGAAAAATGGCATGAATCTTTTGGCCATAATTTTAGTTTTATATTTGTTTGGAAATGACTCAGATCTATAAATGATTATTTGAATATTTTTGGATTATTGGGAGATTTCATAGGAAAGGACCAAAATTTCCTTCTCTAGTTACCAGCTCCCTAGTCTCTTTCAATAACGAGTAGTAATGATGTTTGCATACTTTTCTTAACCTGATAGATGGACTTGAAGATCCTTAGAAATAATAAAACCTGCCACCTAAATATTCCTTTGAGGCATATCAACAATTTTATCAGCATTTAAGTTTGAGAAAAAAAAAAAGGCATATGCTTTGCCAATGAAGTATTTCAACAGGAGAAAAATTCAAACATATGACTATTGCCTTTCACTTAAATCACCAGGTCATGTTTGACCTTGTCTAAGTCTTCAATGTGTTTGGCAGTGGGGAAATTAGAAAGAACTTTACCACTTTACCTAAAAACAAAACTCACAACTTAACATCTGCTTATGCAGTGATTGAAAAAGTTTCCTTCCCTGGGTGCCATGTGGAAACCTAGAATTTTATGGTATATTTTGAAACCATGAATTTTCTTAACCAAAAATAAATAAAGAAAACTCTTTTAGAAAAGATATTTTATGTTGAAAACTCTTTTTATAAAAGTCCACATTCATTTGATTTTATTATAAAACAAAAGAAAACATTTAATTTCTCTATACTTAATTTTAAAGGGAAATTTTTACTGTCTTAGGAAGGTAACAGGTTCAGGAATAGAGAAGAATCTTTTGAGCCAGATATACCCAGGTTCAAATCTGATCTTTGGCATTTGTTAAGCAGCCACTAAGCCTCACTAACTTCATTTTCTAACCTGTAAAAGAAAAAATAATCAAACGTTTCCTGTAGAAGCATGTTGAACATTAGATGACCCAAAGTACATATGAAATTAGTGTATTATATGTTTAAGAATATTTAATACACAGGTCTGATCATGAAATGGTTAATAAAGAAGTTGAAATCATGATATCTGCCACATACCCTTGGATAATGCACTTCACAAAGAATTAATGATTTTTAGGTAAAATCTTGTGATCAGGATCTGATAAGCTAAACGAATTTGAGAGCGTCCTCATCCGTGTGCAAATATCTGTTCAAGGCCGTTTTCAATTCTTTTGGGTATATGTCTAGTAGTGAGGTTCTCGACCTTGTGGTAGCTGTATACGTAGCTTTCTGAGGAACCACCAAACTGTCTTCTGCCAGCAGCTGCACCATTTTACATTACCACCAACAATGAATGAGTGTTCCTATTTCTCTGCATCCTCTCCAATGCTTGTTATTTGCCGTTATTTTAATAGTATCTATTCTAACGAGTATGAAATGGTATCTCATTATGATTTTGATTAGCAGTTCCCTGATGACTAATGATGTTGAGTATCTTTTCATGTGCTTTCTGGCCATTTGTATATCTTCTTTGGAGAAATGTCTTTAAGTCTTTTCCTCATTTTACAATTGGGTTGTTTGTCTTTTTGTAGTTAAGTTGAAGGATTTCTTGATATATTCTGGGTATTAAACTGTTATCAGATATGTGGTTCCCAAATATTTTCTCCCATTGTGTAGGCTGTCATTTTACTTTCGTGATAAAGTCCTTTGAGGAGCAAACCTTTTTAATTTTGATGAAGTTCGATTTATGTATTTTTACTTTTGTTGCTTGTGCTTTGGGTATAAAGTCTAAGAAACCATTGCCTAAACATTCCTGATGTTTCCCTATGTTTCCTTCTAGGAGTATGATAGTTTTGGTTCTCATATTTAGGTCTTTGATCCAATTTTATTTGGTTTTGCATAAGATATGAGGAAGCTGTCCTCCTCCTTCCTCTGCAAATGGAGAGCTAGTTTTCCCAGCACCATTTGTTGAAAAGACTCTTCTTTCTCAATTGAATGGTCTTTGCCATGTCGTCATAAATGTGAGGATTGATTTCTGAGCTCTCAATTTGATTCCATTGGTCAATATGTCTATCATTGTGCCAATATCATGGTGCTTTGATTACCATGGTTTTGTAATAGTTTTTAATATCAGGAGGTTTGAGTCCAGTGACTTCATTCTTCTTTTTCAAGATGGCTATAGCTATTTAGGGCTCCTTACCATTCCATATAAACTTGAATGTTGGCTATTCCATTTCTACAAAGAAGGTTGTTGGAATTTTTATTGGGATTGCATTGAATCTATAAATTGCTTTGGGAGTATTGACATCTTAACCATCTTTATTCTTACAATCCATGAACATGAATGTCCTTCCATTTACTTAGGTCTTCTTTAATTTCTTTTAGCAATGTTTCATAGTTTTCTGTGTACAAATCCTTTACAACTTTGATTAGATTTAAATCCTAGATATTTGATTCTTTTAGTTGCTTTTGTTAATGGAATTCTTTCCTTGATTTCTGCTTCTCATTTTTCATTGCTTATGTATAGAAACACTACTGAATTTTAGATGTTGATCTTTTACCCTGCTACTTTGCTGAATTCATTTATTAGCTCTAGGATCTTTGTTGTGTATTTTCCAGGATTTTCCCTATTAGGTCCATGTCATCTACAAATAGAGAAAGTTTTACTTCTTTCTTTCCAACTTAAGTGACTTTTATTTCTTTTTCTTCCTAATTACTCTGACAAGAAATTCCAGTACAGTGTTGAATGACAGTGGTGACAATGGGCATCCTTGTCTTCTTCCTGATCTTAGAGTGAAAGCTTTCAGTCTTTCACCACTAAGTAGTATGTTAGCTGTGGATTGTTCATATATGCCTTTAATGCACCCGAGGAAGTTTCCTTCTATTTCTAGTGTTCTAAGTGTTTTTACCATGAGAGACTGCTGGATTTTGTCAAAAGCCTTTCTTCATCAATTGAGATGATCATTTATTTTTTTTCCTTCATTCTGTTAATGTGGTGTATTACAATAACTGACTTTTCATATGTTGAACAAATCTTTCATATTGTAACTAAATCACACATGATTATGGTGTATAATTCTATTAATATGCTATTTGATTCAGTTTGCTAATATTTTTGAGAATATTTGCTTCTATATTCATAAGAGATATTGGTCCATAGTTTTCTTTCCTTGTGCTGTCTTTATCTGGCTTTGGTATGAAGGTGATGTTGTCCTCATAGAATGAATTAGAGAATGTTATCTTCTCCTCAATTTTCTGGAAGAGTTTGAGCAGAATTAGACTTAAGTGTTCTTGGAAAGTTTAGTAAAATTCCCCTGTGAAGCCAACTGTTCCTGAGCTTTTCTTTGGTGGGAGGTTTTTGATTACTGATACAATCTATTTACTAGTAATTGGTTTGTTGAGATTTGTTTGTTCTTGAGTCAGTGTAGTACTTTACGTGTTTGGGAATATGTCCATTCCATCTAGTATCTAACTTATTGGCATAGAGTTGTTCACAGTATCCTGTTATAATCCTTATTTCAGTGGGGTGGATAGTAATGTCTTCCTTTGCATTTCTGATTTCAGTTATTTGTATCCCCCTTCTTTTTACTTTGTCAGTCTAGCTAAAGGTTTGTCAATATAATTGATCTTTTCAACAAATGAAATTTTGGTTTTGGTGATTCTAATGAGGTTTTGTTTTTTTTTTCAATTTCATTTATCTCCACTCTAATCTTTGTTATTCCCTTCCTTCTGCTTGCTTTGGGTTTAGTTTGCTCTTCTTTTTCTGTTCTTCCAGTTTTGAGATTAGGGCTCTGATTTGAAGTCTTTCTTATTTTTTAATGTAAGCGTTTGAAACAATAAATTTCCCTCTTAACACTGCCATTGCTGCATCCCATAAGTTTTGTTATGTTGCATTTTCATTTTAATTTGTCTCAAAATATTTCCTAATTTCATTTTTTATTTCCTTTTTAACCCTTTGTTTTTTAAAGAGTATGCTGTATAATTTTCTCATTTGTGAATTTCCCATTATCTCACTCTGTTATTGATTTTTAGCTTCAGTCTCTTGTGCTCGGAGAATACACATTGTTTGATTTCATTATTTTTTAATTTATTAAGACTTGTTTTATGAACCAACAGATGGTCTATCCTGAAGAATGATTCATGTGTACTTGAGAAGAAAGTGTTTTCTGGTTTTGTTGGATTAAGTATTCTAGATTTGTCTGTTAGGTCTAGTAGATTTTGAGTATCATTGAAGTCTTTTACTTACTTACTGATCTTCTGACTAGATGTTCTACCCATTATTTGGAATTCTTGCATTAAAATCTCCTACTATTAATGTGGACCATCAATTTCCCCCTTCAAATCTGTCCATATATTTTGGAGCTCTGCTGTTAGGTACATATATTTTTATAATTGCTCCATTTCCTGTTGAAATTGCCCCTTTTTCAGTATATAATGACCATCTTTATCTCTTGTAACTGTTTTTGACTTAAAGCCTCTTTTATCTAATATTAGTATAGCTACCCCGACTCTCTTTTCAGTACTATTTGGATGGCATATATTTTTTTCCTGTCCTTTCACCCTTAACTTACTTGTATATTTGAATCAAAGATTTTTCTTTTGCAGATAGCATATTTTTCGGACATGTTTTTGTATCTACTCTGCCAATCTCTGTCTTTTGACTGGAGATTTTAATCCATTTGCATTTAAAGTCACTGCTGATAATACAGGACTTTCTTCTGCACTTTTGCTATTTAGTCTTTGTAAGTCTTATAACTTTTTGCCTTCACTTCTGTTAATGCCTATTTTTATATTTGATTTTTTTGTATTTTACTATATTTAGTGCCTCTCATTTCTATCTAGATATATTTTCCATGAATTTTTTTTTTATTACCATAGGGTAAAAGGTAACATGCTAATTATTTAACAATCATATTTGACTTGTTACCAACTTAACTTCAATAGCAAATTCATATACTTTCCTTTTAACCCTCTGTCTCCCCATCATTTTTTTGTACTTGTTATCACTTATATCTTTGTACATTTTGTCCAAAAATATAGATTTATAATTTCTTTTATGCATTTGCCTTTTAGCACCTGTCGTGAATAAAAAGTGGCATTACATACCAAACAATACAGTACAATAATACTGACATTTATACTTATACAAATGGTTACCTTTACTGCCAGTCTTTAATTTTTTATGGCACTTTCAACCACCGCCTGGTGTACTTTTCTTTATTCTGAAGAACTCCCTTTAGTATTGCATGTAGGGCAGGTCTGGTGATGATGAACTCCCTTTTGTTTATCTGAGAACCTGTTAATCTCTCCCTCACTTTTGTCTATTTATTTGTTTTTGTTTTTTAAATATATTTTTATTATAGAAGTTGTGAACTTACAAAACTATCATGCACATGTATAGAATTCCATATAACAGCCCTTCATCAACACATCAAACTGCTGTGGAATATTTGTTACAGATTATGAGATAATATCATCATACTATTACCACTAACTATGGTCCATAGCACACATTTGGCATATTTTTTTCATACCCCCTGTAGCCATTTGGCAATTTGATGTAATTATGAATTCCAAAGATCATGCTTGTAAACTGATCTGTTAATCTGGACATGATTAAGTTATGATTAGGGCATTGACTGGGCCACATCAGTAGGGCATTGAGCCCCACCCCTTGGTGGGTGGGGGAATCAAATATAAAAGGCAAGGCAAAGGACAGAGGGAGCACTTTTTTTGAGAAGCAGTTTTGATGTTGGAGTTTTGATGTTGGAGAGAAGGCCCCAGGAGAAAAGAAGCAAGCTGTTTGCCTGATAGTCTACAGCTGACCTTGTGGAGGAAACAGAGGAGCTAAGCCCAGAGAGAAATGCAGCCCCAGGAAGAGAGGAACCCAAGAAGCCTGAACCCTGGCAAACGTCGGCAGCTGTCTTGCTCCAACACGTGGCAATGGACTTTGGTGAGAGAAGAAACTTACGCTTTATGACCTGGTAACTGTGGACTTCTACCCCAAATAAATACCCTTTATAAAGACCAGCCAATCTCTGGTATATTGCATCAGTGCCCCTTTGGCTGACTAATACACCCCCCTATTATTAACATAGTACATCTTTGGTATTGATGCAAGAGCATTACAGTATTGATGTTAACTACAGTCCCTAGGCCACACCAATTGAATATTACAATATTGCTGTTAACTATAGTCCATAGGTTACATTAATTCTATTTTTCCCATGCTTTTCCACATTCCCACCACACTGCAATACTGACATACATCTGTTCTCATTCACAGAAATACATTTTTGCATTTGTACTATTAACAGCACTTCTCATCCATCTCTGGGTTCACTGTGTTATTCAGACCCTAGATTATTCTCTAGTTTTCTTTCAGTTTACATTTATATCCCTAGACTAAACTTTTAGGAACAATCCCATTTATAAACCAGCTGCTACTCACTATAATGTGTTACCATCAACTCTATCCATTTCCACACTTTCACAGTCAAGTTCTTCTTTGTACATTAAGCACCAGTACTCCTCTGCAGCCCTCCTATTATCTCCTAATAACCTATACTCTAGGCTTTAAAGCCATGCATTTATTCTTTGTATTTAGGTCATATTAGTGAGACCATGCAATATTTGTCCTTTTCTGCCTGGCTTTATTTCACTTAGCAGAATGTCTTCAAGATTTATTCATGTTATCATGTGTCCTAATTTCATTTCCACTTATGGCAGCGTAATATTCCATCATATGTATATACCACATTTTTCTTAACCATTCATTGGTTGATGGACACTTCAATAGTTTCCATCTTTTGGCAATTGTGAATAATGCCACTATGAATACTGGTGTGCAAGTATCTCTTCATGCCACAGTTTTCAGTTCTTCTGGATATATTCCTAGTAGTGGAATTGCTGGATCATATGTCAGTTCTATATTTAGCTTCCTGAGGAGGCACCAAACTGTCTCCACAGAGGCTGCACCATTTTACAATCCCATCAGCAGTTAAGGAGTGTTCCTATTTCTCCACATCCTCTCCAGCACTTATTTTATTTTTTTCAATAATGGCCATTCCATGTGGTGTGAGATGGTATTGCATTGTCATTATGATATGCATTTCCCTAATAGCTAGTGATGCTGAACATTTCTTCATGTATTTTTGGCCATTTGTATTTCCTCTTTGAGGAAATGTCTAAGTCTTTTGCCCATTTTTAAATTAGATTCCTGTTCTTTTATTGTTGAGTTCTATGATCTTTTTATATACAATGGAAATCAATCCCTTATCGGATATGTGGTTTCCAAATATTTTCTCCCATTGAGTGGGCTGTCTCTTCACCCTCTTGATGAAGTCTTTTAAGTCAAAAAATTGTTTAAGTTTGAGGAGATCCAATTCATCCATGTTTCCTTTTGTTGTTTTCGATTTAAGGTTTAAGAACGCACCACCTACCACCAGGTCTTGAAGATGTTTTCCTATATTTTCTTCTAGGAGCTTTATGGTTACAGCTTTTAGAGTTAGGCCTTTGATCCATTTTGAGTTAATTTTTGTATAAGATGTTAGATAGGGGTCCTCTTTTTTTCTTTTGGCTATAGATATCCAGTTCTTCCAGCACCATTTGTTGAATAAACTGTTCTACCCCAGCTGGGTGGGTTTGACAGGCTTGTCAAAAATCACTTGACCATAGATGTAAGGTATTGTGTCTGAACCATCAATTTGGTTCCATTGGTCTATGTGTCTATCTTTATGCCAGTATTATGCTGTTATTAGTACTGTAGCTAGGTAATATGATTTAAAATCCAAAAGTGAGATTCCTCCAATGTTGTTTTTTCCTTTTTAAGATGTTTCTGACTATTCAGGGCCCCTTACCCTTCCAAGTAAATTTGATAATTGTTTTTTCCATTTGTTTTAAAAATGCTCGTGGAATATTTATTGGGATTGCATTGAATCTATATATCAATTTGGGTAGAATTGGCATATTAATGATATTTAGTCTTCTAATCCGTGAACATGGAATATTCTTCCAATTATTTAGGTTTTTTTAAAATTTCTTTTAGCAATGCATTGTAGTTTTCTGAATACAAGTGCTTTACATCCTTGGTTAAGTTTGTTCCTAAATATTTGATTCTTTTAACCACTATTGTAAATGGAATTTTTTTCCTGACTTCTTCCTCAGGTTGTTCGTTTGTAGTGTATGGA
Source organism: Cabassous unicinctus (assembly GCA_029593785.1). NCBI lineage: Eukaryota > Metazoa > Chordata > Mammalia > Cingulata > Chlamyphoridae > Cabassous > Cabassous unicinctus. The sequence continues at coordinate 13,267 of JAQZBX010016111.1, read as the reverse complement.
AACACCACTGATTTTTTTTGTATTGATCTTGTATCCTGACACTACTGAAATTGTTTATTAGCTCTAGCAACTTTGTTATAGAATTTTCAGGACTTCTATGTAAAGGACCACATCATCTGCGAATGGCAAAAGTTTTACTTCTTCCTTTCTGATTTTGATGCTTTGTATTTCTTTTTCTTTCCTGACTGCTCTAGTTAGAACATCTAGCACTATATTTAATAATAGTGGTGACACTGGGCATCTTCATCTTGTTCCTGATCTCAACAGGAAAGCTTTCAGTCTTTTACCACTGAGTAAAATGTTAAATGTGAATTTTTCATATATGACCTTTATTGTGTTGAGAAAGTTTTTTTTCAATTCCTGTCTTTTGTAGTGTGTTTATCAAGAAAGGATGCTGTATTTTTTTAAAATGCCTTGCCTGTGTCAATCAATAGGATTGTGTGATTTTCTTCTTTGGTTTATTAATGGGGTGTATTACACTGATTGATTTTCCTGTTTTGAACCACCCTTGCATGCTTTTTGCAAAGCCCACTTGATCATGATGAATAATTCTTTTAATGTGTTGCTGGATTTGATTAACAAGTATTTTGATGAGGATTTTTGCATGTGTATTCATTAAGGAAATGTGTCTATAATTTTCTTTTTTCATAATATCTTTATCTGGCTTTGGTATTAGGGTGATATTTTGGCTTCATTGAATAAGTTTAATAACATTACTTCTTGTTCAATTTTTTGGATGAGCTTGAGTCAGATTGATATTAAATCTTCTTTGAATGCTTGGTAGAACTCACCTGTGAAACCATCTGGTCCAGGGCTTTTTATTTTGGGGAATTGTTTGATGACAGGTTCAATGTCTTTACTGGTGTTTGGATTTTGAGGTCTTTTTCTTCTAGGGTCATTGTAGATTGTTCGTATGGTCCTAGGAATTTTTCCATTTCATCTACATTGCCTAGTTTTTTGGCATACAGTTGTTCGTAGTATCCTTTTATGATCTCTTTTATTTCTGTGGGTTCAGTAGTAATGTCCATATTTTCATTTTTTACTTTATTTATTTAAATCTTCTATGTTTTTTTCTTTGTCAGTTTAGCTAAAGGTTTGTTGATTTTGTTAATTTTCTCAAAGAACCATCTCTTGGTTTTGTTAATTCTCTCTATTGTTTCATTTTTTTGTACTCAGTTTCATTTATTTCTGCTCTCATCTTCATTATTTCATTCCATCTACTTGCTTTGGGAATAGTTTGCTCTCTTTTTTCTAGTTCCTCCAACTGTGTAGTTAGGTCATTGATTTTAGCTTTTTTCTCTTTTAATGTAAACATTGAAAGCTATAAATTTCCCTTTCAGTACTGCCTTCACTGCATCCCCTAGGTTCTGAAATGTTGTGTTCTTGTTTTCATTCGTCTCAAGATATTTATTGATTTCTTTTACAATTTATTCTTTGACCTACTGATTATTTAAGAGTGTGCTGTTTAATCTCCATATATTTGTGAATTTTCCCTTTTTATACCTCTTGTTGATTTCCAACTTTATTCCATTATGATCAGAGAAAGTTTTCTGTATAATTTCAATTATAGTTTAATTTATTGAGATCTGCTTTTTCCCCCAACATTTGCTCTATCCTGGAGAAAATTTCATGAGCACTTGAGAAGAATGTACATCCTGCTGTTGAGGGGTGCAATGTTCTGTATATTTCCATTAGGTTTGGTCCATATAACATATTATTTAATCTCTCTGTTTCTTCATTAATTCTCTGCCTAGATGTTTTATCCAATGCTGAGAGTGGTGTATTGAAGTCTCCATCTATTATTGTAGAGACATCTACTTCTCCCTTCAGTTTTGCCAGGGTTTGCCTCATGCAATTTAGGGCATCCTAGTTAGTTGCATACACATTTATGATTATTATTTCTTTCTGGTTAAATTGCCCCCTTTATTAATATATAATGTCCTTCTTTGTCTCTAATATCAGTTTTGCTGATATTAAGTATATAAGTATAGCCACTTCAGCTTTTTTTTTTTTCCCCTGCATGTGTGGAATACTTTTTTCCAGTCTTTCACTTTCAATCTATTGGTATTCTTGGGTATAACAGGAGTCTCTTGTAGAAAGCATATAGATGGCTCTTATTTTCTTATCTGTTCTTCCAGTTTGTGTCTTTTGATTGGGGCATTTAATCCATTAACATTCAATGTTATTACTGTAAAGGCAGTTCTTATTTCTGTCCATTTTGACCTTTGGGTTTTTTCTTTTAGTTATTTTTACTGATATATCTTCATTTCTAGAATGTCTTCCAATCTTCTCTCCTCTGTTTTTTCATTTCAGGCTGTAGCTCTCCCTTAGTTTTTCCTGTAAAGCCAGTCTCTTGGTTATAAATTCTCTTGGCTTCTGTTTATCTGTGAACATTCTCAACTCACCCTCATTTTTAAGGACAATCTTGCTGGATATAAGATTCTTAGTTGGCAGTTTTTCTCTTGAAGTACCTTAAATATACCATACCACTGTCTCTTGCTTCCGTGATTTCTGATGAGAAATCGGAAATTATTGGGTATATCTTGCATGTTCTGCTTCACTTTTCTCTTGCTGCTCTCGTAATTCTTTCATTTTTGACATTTGACATTCTAATTAGTGTGTCTTGGAGTTGGTGTATTCAGATTTATTTGGATGGGAATACATTGTGCTTCTTGGACACAGATATCTTTATCCTTCAATATGATTGGGAAATTTTCTACCATTATTTCTTCATATAGTCTTTCTGCCCCTTTTCCCTTCTCTTCTCCTTCAGGGACACTCATGACACATATCTTTCATGTCTCTTGCCATCTTTTAGTTCCCTGAGACCTTGTTCAATTTTTTCCATTCTTTTCTTCATTGGTTCTTTTGTATGTTCGCTTCTGGAGGCCATGTCTTCAAGCTCACCGATTCTTTCTTCTGCCTCCTCAAATCTGCTGTTATATGCCTCCAGTATATTTTTTATTTCATTTATTGTGCCTTTTATTCCTATAAGATATGCTATTTTCTATGTATACTTTCAAATTCTTTTTTGTGCTTATCCAGTGTCTTCTTAGTGTCTTTAATCTCTTTAGCCATCTCAATGAATTTATTAAGGGGATTTGTTTGAACATCTATGATTAGTCATCTCAGCTACTTTATGTCATCTGGAGGCTTATCTTGTTCCTTTGATTGCACCTTACCTTCCTGTTTCTTGGTATAGATTTTGACTTTTTATTGGTGTTTTGGTATCTGGCTTACTATACGTGTTTATTCAGAAGACAGTTTCTCTCTTTAGTTTAGTGCTTTCTTGTCCTTTCTCCCTTATTAGTTGTGTAGTAGGAGCCAAAGATATAGTTGGTGCTCTAAGCTGTAGAACCTGAAGCTGCCTGCATTGCCCGAGGAACCAATGAAGCTTCTCACTCTTTTTTCTTCTGCCAGGGTTAGGGACAGAGTCACAGTCATGTGCAATAATCAAAGTTGTGTGGGCCAAGACTGTCTGTAGTTGCCCAGGGCAACTGATGAAGCTTCACACCCCTTCTTCCAGAGCCTGGGATAGGGATGGAGTTGCAGGTGTGGGCAGCAATCTATGTTGTGAGGGTCCAAAATTACCTCAGTTGCCCAAGTAGACTGACATAGCACCAGCTCCCCTCTTCCCATGCCAGGGGTGGGGATGGACCCCTGTAGTGCCCAAAAATCTAATCCGTGTGGGTTGAACACACCTCCAGTTGCCCTGAGACCCTGAGGGCATACTGTCCCTTCTGCTCTTTAGGGGATGGGGATGGAACCATAGGCATTTAACAGTTCAGTCTGTGTAGGCTGAAAGTGTTTGCTCTTGCCTGGAGAGGCTGAGGAATCACCAGACTCCTCATATGCTGTTGAGGAGTGGGGTGGATCCACAGGCACTGAACAGTCCAGTCTGTGCAGACTGAAAGTGCCTGCCATTGCTCAGAAAGGTTGAGGAAACATATCTCCCCTCCTATCTTATTGGGGGTGAGATGGAGCTACAGGTGTCTAAGTATCCAGTCTGTGTTGGATGAAAACACCTGCATTTGCCCAGAGAGGTGTAAGAAACACAAGGCCCTTCCTGTTCAATAGTGGTTTATGGGTGGAGATGGAATCAAAGGCACTCAACAAAACAATTTGTGCATGCTGAAAGCTCCTGCAGTTTTCCAGAGAAGCCAAGGAAACACAGCTCCTCTCCTAACCTTCTGGGGTGCTGGGATGGAACCCCAGGTGTTCGACTATTCAGTCTGTGCCAGCCAAAAGTGTCTGCAGTTGCCAGGAGAGGCTGGTGCATGTTACCCCAGCTTCTTCCCTGCTGGAGGTGGGGCTGGGGACCTAAGCTAGGGCTTCAGTCCTCTCTGAGTGGATAGTAGCTGGCCCCTACCATTACTGTCATTTTCAATCAGCCTCATTTCCCCTCATGCCAGAGACAGAATTAAAATGGCAGCTACCAGCCTCTTTCTGACTTAGACAGGTTCAAACTTTAGCTATTCTTAGGATTATACTTTAGTCAGTTGAATTTGCTAATCAGTAGCTGAAGTCTGTGGCCAACCATCTCTTTCTCCCCTGTTTTTGGGAGATAGAGTTTCCAACTCCAGCCACAGAATAGCTCCTGAGGCAGCTTGCATTGCCAGTAGAGGATGGGCACAAGCTTATGTGGCATGGAATGCTCTATTCATGAATCTTCACTGAAGATGGACAGTCTCCTCGCTCCACTCTTTCAAGGATGTTGCAGCATGCTATTCTGGTCTCCTAGGCCCCACAAACAAGTGTTTTAAATAGTTCTCTTTAGATTACTAACTGCACTGTAGGACGAGCTGACTTTTGGAACAACTTATTCAGCTGCCATCTTGCCCCCATTGTTTCTTTCCATCACTTTTGAAAGAAAGTTTTACTAGATATAAAATTCTTGGCTGGCTGCTGTTTTCTTTCAGCACATAATATTCCAACCCACTGCCTTCTTGTCTCCATGCCTTCTGATGAGAAATCAGTACTCAGTCTAATTGAGACTCCTTTGTATGGAACATCTTGCTTTTCTTTTGCATGTTTCAGAACTTTCTTCTAGTCCTTTGCATTCAAAAGTGTGATCAATATATGATGGATTATGTATTAGTCAGCCAAAGGGGTGCTGATGCAAAGTACTAGAAATCAGTTGGTTCTTATAAAGGGTATTTATTTGGGGTAAAAACTTACAGTTACAAGGCCCTAAAGAGTCCAACTCAAGGTATTATGGTATTTTTTCACCAAAGTCTGTTTTCACGTGTGGAAGCAAGATGGTTCCTGATCTCTGCAAGGGTTCAGCCTTCTTCTTCCTCTTAAGGATCTGTGGATCCAGCTTCTTCTGATCTCAGCTGTAGTCCAGAAGGCTCATTTCTTTCCATGCCTTCTCAGCTGCTCAGGGCTCTAGTCTCTTCAGCAGCAAACTATTAGATGAATGGCTCAGCTCTCTCTGGGGCTTTAGCTGTTTGAACCTTCTCCTTTCTGTCATATAGCAGGACTGAAATGACTGTGTTCTCTCCTCATCTGTATCTGTGGAGCTCTCTTTCTTCCTGTGCCTTCTTGAGTGAATTTCCATTTATATAGCCCACCAAGGGGGTGGGGACTTAAATTGAGCTACATCCTACTGATGTGGTCAAATCAAAGCCCTAATCTTAACATAATTTAATCAAAGACATCTCAGCTGAATCTAATACAATCAAAGGGTATCACACCCAGAGGAACAGACCACTTTACAAACATAATCCTTATCTCTTTTTTGGAATTCATGAATAATATCAAACTGCTACAGGGTATATTTTTCTTCATTTTTATCTTGTTTGGTGTTCTCTGTGTTTCTTGGATGGGCCTATTCATGCTTTTTGCTGAATTTGTGAAGTTCTCTGTCATTATTTATTTGATTATTCCTTCTGCTCCTTTCTCTTTCTTTTCCTTCTGGGACTCCCATAATGTGTAAATAGGTGTGCTTGATGGTGTCTCAGAGGGGTTTTTAAGCTATTTTCTCTTTTATCATTTCTTTTTCCTTTCTGCTCCTCAGCCTGACTCATGTCAAGAATCTTGTCTTCAAGTTCACTAATTCTTTCTTCTGCTAATCTATTCTTGAAACCCTTCCTGGGCATTTTTCATTTCAGTTATTGTTGTCTTGAGCTCCAGTAGTTTTGTCTGGTTCCTTTTTTAAAATGTCTATTTCTGTACTAAAACCATCATATTGTTCATTCATCATTTTTCTGATATCCTTTAGTTCCTTCTCTGTTCTTTCCTTCATCTCCTTGAGCATTTTAAAGATCGTTTCTTTAAAAAAAGATTTCTTCAGTACATCCACATTCTCATCTTCTTTGTTTGTTTTTCTGAATTTTTATCCTCTTCTTTTGGATGGGCCATCATTTCCTTTTTCTTTGTTTGTTGTGTTCACTTTTGTTGCTCACTGTACTTTTTAATATTTTACAATGTTAACTCTGAGATTTATTCCCTGAGTTGTCTGTTCTATGGTTTTGTAACCAGGCTGGTGAAAAGACAGAAATTTTCTTGAGCTTCAGCCCTTCTATCAAGATGGTCTGCCAAAGTTTCAATGCCCTATGCAGGTTTTTCCCTGTTTTTCTGGACCTTTGTCTTGTTCTAGGCTTTTGCTTATTATTTGTTTTGGAGTTCTTCTATAGGAGTTTGATTGCTCTCTCTTTGATTGTGAAGTGACACCAACAGGCCTTAGTCCCAGACTGTCTGTCTCTATAGTTTTTTTACCTTCCTTTTGTTGTCTCAAGCTGCTTTTGCCTGGAGGGCAAATTATCTGAGGAAGGCACACTGGCAGGGAGCACAGTACCATGGTAGACATGTGAGGCGAGTCTCCTGTAAGTTTCTTTCATGGATCATAACTGCCTGCATCCCAGCTGCCTGGGCAACCTCCACTAAGTTGAGGGCATCTTCAAATACAGGGCACTTTTTTCATGGGAGCAGAAAAAGAAAAATCTCTTGTGCAATTTAGAAATATGGCAGGATTGGCTTTTCCATTCTTCACTTTAAGATCATCTCTCAAAATGGTATGGGGAAGCAAACTGAAGAACTCTGTGTTTACTTGTTTGCATTTCAAATGACATGGACCCTGAGCTGATACCAATAGCAGAAGGTATATTGTGTTTTTGTAGGCAGTGGTCAGTTTTTCGGCACCTGGCATCAGGGCAGCCATGGGGAACAACTGTTTTAATTTCATTTGGCTTTCTTCCACCAGCTCCTCTTTGGTCATAGGAACTTGCAAGACTTCAATGATAAGTTGTGCCACTTCTAATGCCATCTTCACTATACTGAGGGATTTTACATCCCAGTTGTATTTCTTGAAACACCACTGAATACAGCCGTCCAGTTTCCAGAAGGAGGCCATCCATGTCAAAGACGAGTTGGGTAATGGTTGCAGGGAGGCCACTGCCTTGGTGCTCCTGCCTCAGCAGGGTGGGGTAGGGGCCTTGATGACATATTTTTAACAAAGCAATTTTATTGATGCATATTAATAAAGCATAAATCCATCCAAAGTGTACATCAATGGTATTTGGTACAATCACACCGTTATGCATTCATAACTTCAATCATTTTAAGAGCATTTTCATTATTCCAATAATAATAAAAAACAAAAAAACAAAGTAATAATAGTAAACAAAAGACAATAAAAACCTCATCATCTCTCAATCTCTCTGTATTTCCCCTGTCATACATAGCTGCTATTCTGTTTCTATCTCTCTAGTTTATTTGTATTTATATTTTGCAAAAACAGTTTCATATATTGCAATATCATCCATATTCATATTTTACATGGTGTTTCACTATGATGTACAATCCCTTATTACATTTTTCAGTTTTTCTTCTAGTAATATACACGACCTTAGACATACTCTTTCAACCACAGTCTTATCCATATAATATTTCTGCTAGTTACAAACACTATGATGTACTTTCACCATTTCTATTCATTTCCAAAGATTTACAAAAAACATTTTTATCCATTTTATGCAGATTAACCTTCAGCTTTCCATTCTCTACCCTCATTCTATTTTCTGGTGACCTATATCCTAATTATTAACTCCATGGGTTTACATAATTCGATGACATTTTTGAACCACTGAATCAAGTAACCTGGAATCTTCTTTATCCCTTTACCTCTGATTAGAAGAGATAACACATTTTCTAATTATTTATACCAGTTTGCATTGTGTTGAGGTTTTTGTTATTTGTAGCAGAAAGCAGTCCAACTACTATATACTGTAAGTTTTGTCTTTGTATCAGGACCCTAAAACCAAGCATGTGTGTGTTTTATGCTTGCACAAAATTCATTTTAAACACCAAATTCTTACTGGTAGCTTTACTTTAAGATTTCATGACTATGGTGGAACAAGGATTTCTCAGGAGGCAGTGACATGGACTGTGACATCCACTGTTTTAACGCCATTAAGCATTCCCACTAGCAGTAATAAGCTAAGTGTTCTTGTTAAGCGATTTCATGTCTACTGGTACGTGGGAAATTTTCCTCTTTACAAATTAACCAAGATTCCACTAATTGAAAAAAGCATCCTTTATTAAAATGATACACTTTATACATGTGGCAGCTCTTGTCAGTAACGTGGAAAAAGAAGGAATCAGCCACACATTAATTAATTCATTAATTGTACACATCTCTAAGGATCTCAGCCTCAGAACTATCTATTTGATTCTCTGAAATATTACATAAATTTAACCAAAACAGAAATAACTTTTGTCTACAGGAAATCACAAAATTACCATATTCCAATAATTTAACCATAATATAAATATTCTCTACAGTCAAGTCAAAATTTAAATAATTTTTATTTTGTTTAACATTCAGAGGTTCATTGTAGGTCAGTGTTGGCGTGCAGGTGAAATGCAGGCTATTGAACTATTTAGTGTTATTGAGGACCCGGAGAAAAGATGCTTTGCTGCAATCATACAATATAGCTGTAGACATATTTAAGGTGCAAAGACTCTACTGCCTTGGTTTAGGCCTTGATTTCTGTCACCTGTAATGTTCTCATGCTTCTCTGGTCCCTAGCTTTAGTTTTTCCTCCCACCAAGCTGTGCTCCACAAAGTTAGGATATTTATAAAATACAAGAATTGATGCTATCATTTAAATCACTTACAAAACCCCACCTTCTCATTAAAGCTAAGGTTCAAATTCCTTAGCAAAGCAACAAGGCTATTTGTGTTCTCACCCCTACTTTTATATCTAGTCTCATCACCCACTCACCATATGCTACAACATTGCTGACATATTTGCAATTGTCTTAACACTCTTATGAGTCTGAGCTTTTACTCATGTAGTTCCTTCTGCCTACATTACCCTACGTACTTGTCCATCTGGCAAAATCTTATCTTTTACAAAAATCCTAATCATCACATTCCCTGATTGCTTCTCTGATTCCCTGATACCCTATTCACCCTAGACAGAAGGAATAAACCTCATTTTTTGGGGAATATACTGTTGTTTCTGTACTTATCCCACACTGTTATACTTTGTTTCTTTCATACCTATTTCCCTTGTTGGAGTTGGCATTTATCACCTGAATCATCCTTCCAACTCCCTCAAATCCTACCACAGTGCATAAGAGACTCTTACGATATGAATTTTGATGAATGGATGAAATGGCATTTTAATCAAGTTGGTCCTCTGACATGCACATGATTCTCCAACAAGCACAAACAGAAAAAAGGATTTGTTTCCTCAGATTACCAAGGGTATGATTGCTTATTCGATATGAATGCATCAGGGAATAAATGTAAATATATTTTATAAGAACACCCCAAATATTTTAAGAACTACCAAATGTAAGAAAAATACCTTACTGGAAACAGGAAGGAATACACAGAAAATAAAACAAAAACAGAAAACAAACAAAAATCTGTCTTTGTGAACATCTTGCCCACCCTCCCCCTCCAAAAATAAACCTGCACAAAGGGTGTGAATACAAAATCCTTCAAAGAGTGAAAAATGCAGTCTACTGTGTTCAGCTTCTCAAAAATGCTTCAGTCCTGGTGTTCATTCATCCAAAAAATATTACTGAGCACATGATCTGAGTCAGTCCGTATTTTACGTGCTGGGATGTAAAGACAAAGCTGACTCAGCTCATGTTTTCAAAGTCATAACCTAGTGGAGTGAAATCTAGTCAAGAGATTGTTTAGTATAATATGCTAAGTCAGCATAGCAGAAACCACAGCAGCCCAGTGGTGCTCAGGTTCTGAGGACAGATGCTGCAGCTAATTCTTGAGGTGCAAGTTGGAGTTTCCAAGGAGAAAGCCTGCCAGAAAATCTTTCCAAGAAACTGTTGTAAAGGACCTGAGAGTGCATTAGAAAACCTGAGAGCTTAGCTCAATATTTCTGTTGTTGGTGAAACACAATACCTTCACTTGATACCAGGAATGAGTCTCAAATGTATTTTACTAAACTTAACTTTTGGTTTCTTTGCATGCATTTGCACTTAGTATATTCAATGCACTGATCTAAACAAGTATTTGCATGTACTAAATATTTATTCCTCAAGAAATCTTATGAGACAGGCATCCTATGGAGACTAAGGTATAGAAAATTTTAGAAATCCAACCAAAGGACATTCAGTTAGAAAGCACAGAGCCAGTAGCCAAATCCTCAAACTCAGATAGACTTTTTTCAGATAGTTGAAGACTGGGATATAGGTTTACTCATCTGTGTGTTCCCTGATGATTCTAGTAAGGTATTTTTCTTGTGCTTGGTGATGTTTACAATATATGTTTTTTTTAATAAGGTGTATATGCATTTACTCCCTAACATATTCATATAGGATAATCAATTGAACTCAAATAAGCTTAAAAATATTATCCTCTCACCTTTGTGTGCGTACGAGAATCATGTGTGGTGAACAAAATGAAATCTAGAAATTGCTGCAAGTTTTCTTTTTCCTACCTTTGTGTGAAATTTCTGGGTTCTTCTTCCCAGAAAGGAAGAATTGCTAGGGAACACTTATATTTTCCTGATATCTTATTTTCTGTCACGTGCATTCGGCTGTTGGATTCTGTTGCTCAGTTGGTGGACTCTTGCCATTTTTATTCTAATCTCCTTTGAGTGGTTGTTTTGCCCCACTTCACCTGTGCTAAATCCCAATGTGACTGTCAGAATTCACCTGTTCTACCTCCTCTGACAATTGTGGCCTGCACTCCCACTTCAGCTTTGGGTGGTATGATGTCCTACTCTTGGCTATTTTCATTAAAACATGGGACAGTCCACAGAGCTGCTACTAGATTTTGCCAAGCTAAACCCAATTTCAATGTTCCCTTTCAAGAACTCTTGTTCTTAGTGCTAGGGTGGACTGCACAAGACTTGGTGCTTCCAGAATTACCCAACTTACACCAGATCATAGAAATAGCATTTTCCAGAGAACCATACTTGAACTCTAGCTCCACAAAGTGACTTCTGCAGCCTGCCTCAATAGCAACCTAGAGACTGAAACTACTTGAAATGTTTTAGAAGTGGTTTTACCAGCCTTGAAACAATTCTAAGGCCCAGCCGACACAGAAACTTACATGCATATGTCACAAATTCAGCCACAGAAATTGTCCTTTTGTGGCTAAGGAACTTGAAATTCAGAGAGTTTAAATAATTTCTTCAAGATTAAACTACTAGTGAGTGTTATTATGATTTAAACTGATTTCAAAGTCTCCTCTTCTCTTTTTCAATTTTGCTGTAAGATTCCATAGCTCAGCTACAACTGACTGTGTGCTGTAGGTGAAATTTAACCTCTTCATTCTTTTATTCAAGAGGTGATCTCCAAGGAAATTCCCCACTTATGTTCCATAGCTTTCTTTAGGAATCATGGTGATGAACTCAACCGAGTGAAAATGGAAATCTCTGGTCTTATATGCAATTATGGATTTTTATTTCAAAGACAAAGTATTTGCAAAAGGAAAGAAACCCTTCTGAAAGATTTAGGTGAGAGAGGTTGATGGTCCCCCTTCCTTACCTCCCTCATCTCTGGCTACTTAAAACTGAGATTTTTCTTCTTTTTGGTTTGTTTGTTTTAACTGGATTCTCATTTTGACTTGACTCCTTAGGAAGTCCCAGATGGGATTAAAAAAAACAAAAAACAAAATCACAAACCCTTAGCCTCCAGGTTTGCTAAAACAACCATAAGAACAAAAGCTGTTAAATCCCTGTTAAGAATGAATGGCCATCTGCTTTAACCTACACTCTCACCTTACAAATGGTTGTAGATAAAGCTGGATAGGATTCCTTTCCTATCACTCTAGCTGATTCTTACAGGGAATCTGAGATCTCGGTAACTCAGCAGAGTTTTTCAATATGAAATGGAGACTTAACTCTTAAATGGCCGGCTAAGGGGTCTTTATTTTCCTGCTTTATTTTAAGGTGCAGTTTGGCAACCTCCTTGACTATCCTGGAGAAATGTGTTTATTCTGAGGGATATTTATTGTAGCTGAATTTTTCCTCAAAAAAGAATAAGGAAAAGGAAACTTGGTGTTGTAGAGAAAAAGACCGAGTGGGAGGGAGAGGGAGTGGGAGCACCTGATCTAACTTACATTTTGGTAGGTGCGTTTGGTAGAGACGTTGGTGCTGGAATGTTTCAGCTTTGAGGACCGTAAAGATTCAGATTTATAGTCAGTCTGTTTTTGCTGTATCATGTGTAGTAGCATAGGATATCAAAGGAAGAGGGTCTATAGGACAGCCGCCATTTTAAATGAAAAATGGCTCTTCTCCTCATGCATGGCGTTATAATGTGGCACAGATGGAAACTTGTGCTTTTCTTTTTACTATTTCTGTACATTACACTGGCAATAAATACTGGCCAATTCAAGCTGTAATTTCTAAGATTCCATATAACCTATTTTACCAGTATCAGCTGCCGCGGTTTATGGATCCCCTAGAGAAAGCTGCCCAGGTTCCCAGGTTTTATAGGCCATTTCAAGGAGACCTCACAAATAAAATGGAGGGAAAGCATGGCCCATATTTTTAATATCCCTATAGTTCATGTCATATTTGCTCGTTACACTTTACACACTTCGATTGTGTGCCGGGCAGACTTCCTCTTCAATTTCATATTTATTAATTTTTTTTCTCTTTTTTATTATTTTCAGGAGTCATGAGACCTTTTGCCTTCGTGTGAGGGTGAGTACCCATAGGGAGAGAAATAGAGGAAGGACTTGTTTGGAGGTGGAGTGTTTGCTTTGCCTCTGGTATCTGAGAAGGTCCTTGAGGGCTCTGAGCACAGGAGAACTAAGCTCCTTTGGAAGAAGCAAAAAAGA
>JAQZBX010016110.1:0-36819 GCA_029593785.1 Cabassous unicinctus | reverse complement strand
CCCCTTTGCTAATGGCATGGGAAGAGTCCCAGGTGTTTTCTGTTTTGATTGATTACCCCACCCATCAATACCCCAGGTGGGGCTAATGATAATGTCCTGGGAGAATATCCAGAGCTTCTCCTGGGAATCACTGGGAATCTCATTCCCAGAGATTCTTGCAAGGGTCTTCCAGCAGCCATCTTGGGGTATCAGTGTCCACGTGGACTTGCCAGGTTCCAGATCCATCTATTGATTCCCTATATGAAGCCTGCTTCACTATGTTATTTTCATTCTACTCTTTCGTGCCTTTCTATCTGAATTTCCTTTGGTGGGGAATGAATGTAGCTCAAGTGTTTGAGTGCCTGATCCCCATGTGTGAGGTCCGGGTTTCAATCACTGGTACCTCCTAAAAAAAAAATCATACTCATTTCCTTTGGTGTTGGAAATATTTTAAGGGGACATATCTTCATCCTTTGAAGATTGATTTGATTTTTAGAGACAGCAACAATTATTCTGAGGCAAATCTGTGGAATAACCTGGACGAACTATTTGGCCAATAGACTAAGGCATTGATAAAAGAGAGAAAAAAGAAAGAAAGCAAAAGGACAAAGGGAGAAGAAACTGAGTAACACTGGAAATGGAGGCACAAAGGCTCTGAACACAGCTGGGGATTGTGGTGCCCTTTCCCCACCTGACAGTACTTTCAATGCTGACCCAACAAGGTGTGGGGTTGAGGAGCACATATGGATGGGAGATAATAAAAACAAGATACTTGGGGACCAACAAACTATTGCTTAGAAACCAAATACTCAGGGACCAACAAAATATTGCTTATACTAAAACTCCTACACAATGGCACAACTCTTGTAAACTTAGCTTTTAACTTACATTTAAGGGTAAATATATTTAAAATTAAAAATTACACTGAACAGTCTGTTCCCAGGAACTGGCCAGTTTGCTATCATTGGCCATATAGAGGCTCTGCTGGAAGTTGTCTCACTATTGTCACTACTTTTTACAAAGTGCAATAGACCCTCAGTATAAGTAGAATAAAGGAAAAAAAACTTTAAATCAAATATGGATTCCATTGCTTATGTGTTATTTTCAATTTCCTTTTATCCAGCCATGGGCCTATCAAGTTGAATTTCTAGCCAGCCTTGAATCCTCATTTCCAAGATCCTTGTCAATTACAATGTTAAGTTAGTGCTTTTCTCATTTTAGAGGTCATTGGTGTTAATGCATAAGAGCTAAAATCAAAGTAGACATGATGACCTTTTTCCTCCCATTTAACAATGTCTTCAATCCTCATTCAGTGGCAATGTCACATACTTTCCTGTGTGCCTGAGAAGAAATATTGCTCAGGCTTTGCAAAGCCCTTTAGAAATAATCTTTTGAAGCACAACCCCAAACTTAACTATCAAGATGGGGAGTCAGCTCTCCAGTCAAAAAGCTTAGAATTAGGATCCTCAAGGTCATCTTAATAGAATATTTAAGAAAAATACTAGAATTTGAAGTATAGTCTCCTAGCTCTGCAAATTACTAAGATGTTTCCCTATATTATCTTCCAGTAGTTTTATGGTCCTGGCTTGTTTATTTAGGTCTGTGATCCATTTAGAGTTGATTCTTGTATACAGAGTGAGATGGGGAGTTCTTTCATTCTTATGGTTATGTATATCCAGTTCTCCCAGCACCATTTGTTAAAGAGACTGTTTTGTCCCATTAACATGGCTTTGACTGGTTTGTTGAAAACAAGTTGGGCCATAGAGGTAAGGGTTTGTTTCTGGATTTTCAATTCTATTCCACTGATCAACGTGTTTATCTTTATGCCAATACCATGCTTTTTTTTAACCACTATAGCTTTGTAATAAGTGTCAAGGTCAGGCAGTGAAATTCCTCTGAAAGTGCTATTCTTTTGTGAATGCTTTTGGCTATTGGGGTGCACTCTCCCTTCCAAATGAATTTGGTAATTGCCTTTACTATGTCTGTAAAGTAGGTTGTTGGAACTTTTGTATTGCATTGAATCTATAAATCAGTTTGGATAGGTGTGACATCTTAATGATATTTAGCCTTCCAGTCCATGAACATGGCATGTCTTTCCATTTTTTAGGTCTTCAATGATTTCTTTTAGCATAGTGTAGAGAAACGTTACTGATTTTTGCATTTTGATCTTGTATCCACCCACTTTACAGAATTCATTTGTTAACTCAAGTGGCTCTATCATAGACATTTCAGAATTTTCTAAAACTAGGATCATGTCATCCACAAATAGTGAGAGTTTTGTTTCCTCTTTTCCTATTTAGATGTCTTTTTTCTTTCCTAATTGCTCTAGCTAGAACTTCTAGCAAAATGTTGAATAACAATTGTGACAGTGGACATCCTTGTCTTGTTCCCCATCTTAGAGGGAAAGCTTTAAAATTTTTCCCATTGAGTACAATGTTGACTGTGGGTTTTTTATATTTGCCTTGTATTATATTGAGGAATTTTCCTTCTACTCCTATCTTCTGAAGTGTTTTTATCATAAAACCCTGTATTTTCATAAATGCTGGATTTTGTCAAATGCCTTTTCTACATCGATCAAAATGATCATTGTTTTTTTCCTTCAATTTGTTAATGTGGTGTATTATGTTGATTTTCTTATGTTGAAGCAGCCTTGCATACCAGGAATAAATCCCACTTGGTCATTTTGTATAAGTCCTTCGATATGCTGTTGGATTCTATTGGCATGTATTTTGTTGAGAATTTTTGCATCTATGTTCACTAGAGAGATTGGTCTTTAATTTTCTTTTCATGTACTATCTTTATCAGCCTTTGGTATTAAAGTGATGTTAGCTTTATAAAATGTGTTGGGTAATTTTCCCTCCTCAAATCTTTTGGAAGAGTTTAAACAGGATTGGTGTTAATTCTTCTTGAAGTGCTTGGTAGAATTCACCTGTGAAGCCTCCTGGTCCTGTACTTTTCTTTGTTCAGAGATTTTTAATGACAATTTGAATCTCTTTAAATGTGATTGGTTTGTTAAGTTCTTGTAGTCCTTGTAGAGTCAGTGTAGGTTGTTTGTGCATTTCTAGAATTTGTCCATTTCACCTAGGTTTTCTGGTTTGTTGGCATACACTTTCTCATAATATCCTCTTGTGACTGTTTTTATTTCTGTTAGGTAATTGGTAACTTCCTTCCTCTCATTTCTGATTTTATTTATTTTTCTCTTCCCTCTTTTTTCTTTGTTAGTCTAGCTAAGAGTTTGCCAATGTTATTGGCTTTATCAAAGAGCCAGCTTTAGGTTTTATGATTTTCTCATGTTGTTTTTTGTTCTCAATTTCATTTATTTCTGCTCTAATCTTTATTACTTCTTTCCTTCTGCTTCCTTTGAGAGTAGTTTGTTCTTCTTTTTCTACTTTCTCCAGTTGTTAAGTTAGATCTTTGATTTTAGCTCTTTCTTATTTTTTTAGTATAAGGCTTTAGGGCTATACATTTCCATCTCAGCACTGCCTTCAGTATATCCTATAAGTTTTGATAATTTGCAATCTTGTTTTCATTTTTCTCACTATATATTCTCATTTCACTTATTTTTCCTTTCACCTACCGATTGTTTAGGAGTATGTTGTTTAGCCTCCAAACATTTACAAATTTCCCCTATCCCATCTATTATTGATTTCCAGTTTCATTCCATTATGATCTGAGAAGGTGCTTTGTAAAATTTCAGTATTTTTATATTTACTGATACCTGCATTGTAACCTAGTATGTGCTCTATCCTGGAGAATAAGCCCTGAACTCTAGTGAAGAATGTATAACCCACTGATTTGGGATGCAATGTTCTGTATATGACTGTTAGTTCTAGCTTGTTTATCATAGTCTTCAATTTCTTTGTTTACTTGTTGATCTTTTGTCTAGTTGTTCTATCTAATGATGTGAGTTGTGTGTTGAAATCTCCAATGGTTATTGTAGAGATATCTATTTCTCCCTTCAGTTTTGCCAGAGCTTGCCTCATGTATTTTGGAGCACCCTGGTTAGGTGCACAGATATTTATGATTGTTATTTCTTTCTGGCAGACTGTCCCTTTTATTAATATATAATAGCTTCTGTATTTCTTATAATTTTTTTGCATTTAAAGTCTATTATGCCCAACATTAGTGTATTAGACAACCAAAGGGATACTGGTGCAAAATACCAGAAATTTGTTGGTTTTTATAAAGAGTATTTAGGTAGAAGCTTACAGTTACCAGGCCATAAAGCATAAGTTTCTCCCTTCACCAAAGTCTGTTACCACGTGTTGGAGCATGACAGCTGCTGACGTTTGCCAGGGTTCAGGCTTCTTGTGTTCTTCTCTTCCGGGGCTTGCCTCTTTCTGGGCTCAGGCTTGCTTTGTGCCACAAGGCCAGCTGCAGACTATCAGACAAATGGCTGCTTCTCTTCCCAGGGCCTTCTCTTTCCTCAAGACCAAGCTCCTCTGTATGCTATTTCCTTGGGCCCCAGCTCAAGACTCCACATCACAACTCCAACTCAAAACTGCTAAAACTCTGTCCTTTGCCATGCCTTTTATCTTCAATTCCCTACCCACCAAGGGGTGGACTCATCATCCTACTGACATGGCTCAATCAAAGCCCCAATTATAACTTAATCATGCCCAGATAAACAGATCAGTTTACAAGCATAATCCAATATCTATTTTTGGAATTCATGACTTCATCAAACTGCCAAACTGCTACCATTAGTATAGCTACTCCTGCTCTTTTTGCTTACAGTTTGCATGCAGTTGTCTTTTTCCAGCCATTCACTTTCAGTGGCTTTGTATCCCTCAGTCTAAGGTGAGTCTCTTGTAGGCAGCATATGGATGGCTTATGTTTTTTTTTTTCATTCATTCTATCAGTCTATATCTTTTGATTGGGGAGTTTAATCCATTCAAATTCAATATTATTATAAATGCATTATTTACTTCCATAATTTTATTCTTTGGTTTTCAAATGTTGTATCTTATTTTTGTCTGATTTTTTCTCTTTTGGTTATCCTTTCTGCTATTCTTTCTTCTATACTCTCCTCCAAACGTCTGTCTATTGTCTTTTTCTTTCAGGCACTAATGCTTCCTTTAATATTTCCTGCAAAGTTGGATTCTTTTTTATGAACTCTATTAGTTACTGTTTGTGAATATTTTATAATAACCCCCATATTTGAAGGTCAATTTTTCTAGAAAAGGAATTCTTGGCTGGCTGTTTTTCTCTTTCAATATCCTAATTGTATCATACCACTTCTTATTGCCTCCATGGATTCTGATGAGAAATCCACATTAAGCCTTGCATATGGTGGTTTACTTCTCCCTTGCTGCTCTCCCACAAGCCAGGAATACTCTACACTTCAACTTTGCAGGTCCATGGAAAAACAGCCACTGGGCAGTGCCCAATAAACAGCACGAAGAGTGGGATCACCCCCTCCTCCACCTCAGAGCTCACTGGTGGTATAGCCCAAACATGTCCACCTTGGGGTTGGTTGAGGTTGGGGGCATGGGGGAAGGACTCTTTTGAAAAGAAAGCTCCTAGAAAGAAGACAATGCTGAAAAGAGCAGACACAAATGAAACAGAGAATAAGCCCATCCTCGAAACAGGGTAATGAAAATCTAATTATGTTTTGTGGTGGTGGTTCAAATATATAAGTAAAATGAATAAACCACTAGTAAAACTGACGATTAGGGGGAAAAAATTAAGCACATCAGGATTCAAAACAGACACACACAAAACACCCACACCAACCAAGGCATGTTGATAATGGGGAAGCATTGAAAAAAGTGTTCCAAATGTATTCTGTGGACTGTGGTTAGTGATAATAGTCTGATGATATTATCTCATACTGTATAACAAATGTTCCACCACATGTGGTGTGTTGATGGAGGGGTATTGTATGGGAATTCTTCACATGTGCATGATTGTTTTTTAAGTTCACAACCTCCGGGATAAAATATATTTTAAAAAATAATAATAGGGTGAAATGGGGGAAAATACATCAAATGTAACATATGGTCTCTAATTAATAAGAAGATTTTGATGATATTCTTTCATGCACATATTTGGTTTATTTAAAATAGAAAAACAATTTTTAAAAAATCTCATAAAACACAAACTTTTAAAGTAAGTGTTAAATGTCTATTATTGTTTTAATATAAATTATTCACTAAGAATGAAAAATTACTGAAAATATAAACGAAATACTTGAAAGTGAAACTTTTTTAGCTTTCTTTAAAATGACAGTATTTAAAAAGTAGAAGCTTCAATGATTTCATTAGTTGTGAATGAATTTTGTATAATTTTTTTGTGCAAGTTTTAAAAAATTTAATTAAATAATGTTAACTATAAACTGGGAGATTCATGATAAGCTAGTTCCAAATGTTTTTCTCTGATTCCTTAATAATTGAATACTCCCACTTCTGATTTGAGAATTTAGAGGAGATCTTTTTGAATTATTTTATGAATCTGTTCTTTACTAATATCAAGCTTTTGTTTCTGTTTCAAAGAAAGCACTTCTGATTTGTCTTTTTTGATTTTTCTTTCATGTTCAGAGGGATTCTGATGCAGTTACCCATATATAAATAACTGCTGTTATATCATATTCTACTTGTTTAGAAAATATTTGAAATAAAATGAAAGTTATTCTTACCAAAAAAAAATGTAAAGGGGAAAATACACAGACACACTTCCACGTATGCACACACACACATGCCCCACAGCCGCCAACATCAAACTCTTCTACAGCATGCAGGAATCCCTGCCCACACCCAAGAAAGTAAAGCTATCTGTAGACTGAACAAGGAGATATGGCCCTACTTGACAATTCACCACCTGTCGGGAGGATGGTTCGTAAAGATCAAGTGCTGAATCCCCCAGTCAGAGTACAGCCATCTGTCCCTATGTACCCAAGATCACAGCTCCAACTTTGAAGAGCACCAGGGGGAATAACTGACTAGAGAAATAGGTAAATCCAAAACCTTCATGTATGACTATCGCCACCTCTTTTTTAAAATATATATTTTTATTGAAATATATAATTCATACATGAACATACATAAACATTCAGTGTAGAGTAAAAGTTCTGAACTTATAGAAGAAGCATAATATCATACAGGGGTCCCATACATCACCCCTCCACTGACACCTTGCATTGTTGTGATACATTTGTTACAAATTAAGCAAGAGCATCATAAAAATATTACTAACTATAGTCCATGTTTTACATTTGGTGTAATTTTCCCCCAACCCACCCTGGTTTTTAAACAAATAGATACTATTGATAAATATTAATAAAGCATCCATTTTATCCAAATTGTACAATCAGTAGTGTTTGGTATAATCAAGTAGTTGTATGTTCATCACTTCAACCATTACTAAAGCATTTTGATTATTTCAATAACAATAACAATGAACAGGAAAACAAACAAACAAGGAAATGCCCCCCCCCCAATCTCTCTCTTTCCCTGCTGTACATAGTTGCTATTTCTGGCTATTCTTGCACAAGTATTTGTTTATTAAGCAGTTTTATTGAAATATATTCATATACCATATGATTTATCCAAAGTATATACTCAATGGCTTTTTTTAGCTGTTAAAAACACTTTTATTGTAAAATTGTAAAATAAAATAGAAAATAGATTGAAAGAAATTATACATTTTAAAAGAGAGTGTAAGGCCAGTTGAGATTTAATATAATTAATGATAAGATATAATATAGCAATAAACTTTTATAAATGTAAAAAATCCTTATATAATATAAATTAATTATAACATGATTCTAATTTTTATATTACAGCTGTAACTATTGGATATAATAATCTCTAAGAATTAAATAAACCATTGATTTAGATACTTCATTTCCATTTATGAAATAATTCTTTCTGGATAATCAAATTCCTATTTGAGAATTCTTCACATCTTTTTGGAATGAATTACCACAGAAAACAATATGGCAACTCATAATTTTATGAGGCAGAAAAACACAAAATCTTTTTCAATAGTAGTCATGCTAAATCATTATTGATCCAGATGGATTATTTAAATTAACAAATATGCATAAAAAAGGGTGAAAGAAAAATGAAGTATCTAAAAGTATCTCTTCTCCAGTCCTCCTCAATTAAAAGCAATTGTTTATTTTGAATGAAGAAACTTACAAAATGCTAATCATCACCACTGTTTTGATAGGCATAAGAGCAAGCAACCAAATATATATACAGAGAGAGAGCAAGCAAGGAAGGAGAGGGAGGGAGAGAAGAAAAATGGAGAAAAATGTAAATCCAAACAGAGAAGATCAAGAACAAGATCATTTAAGCTTTCACAGCTCAGAAAGATAGATTCCTGATGTTTTCAAGTCTACCTGGAATGTGGCTAGTACAGCCTGTAAGCTAGGTCAAAACAATTCTCAACAAATTTCCAATAACTAAAACCATGCAGAGTCAGTTCTCACAAGAGTGGTGGACTGGATTAAAATAGAAAATAATCCTAAAGAAATCACTAGAAAAACACCAATATTCAAAATGGAGTTCCACAACTCTCTGTAAGCCAAGGGTCAAAGAATAAATAACAAAAATGAGAAAATATTTAAAACTCAATGATGAGACAGTCTTTCAGAACCCACCAGACACCACATATATCTGTACTTGGACGACAATGCATGAACTGTTCAAAGAACTATGTATTGGCCTTCAAGCTCCGGGTTACAAAATGGCTCCCAGCAGAGGAGGCTCACAAGGCAGGAGCATACTACCCCTTAACTTCACAGACCCATGGAAAAGAAGCCCGTGTGTGGCATCTGAAAACTGGCATGGAGATTTGGCTCATTTCTCCTCCACTGCAGGTCTCTCCAGTGGCATATTCTGAACCTGTACACTGCTGATGGTTTGGGTATGGGAGAGGGACTCTTTTTTAAAAAAATCCTAAAATGAAGGCAATGCTGAAACAGCAGAAAAAAATGAGAGAGAAAATAAGACAATCCTAGAAACACAGTAACTAAGCTATAATTCTCTTTTGTAGTGGTGATTAAAATATGTAAATAAAATGAACAAACCACTTGTCAAACTGATGATTGTGGGGGAAAAAATTAAACATGAACATTGGTGTGCATATATCTGTTCATGTCCTTGCTTTCAATTCCCAGCAGTGGAATTACTGGATCATATGGCAGTTCTATAATTAGTTTTTTAAAGAACCACCAAACAGTCCTCCACAATGGCTGGACGATTCTACATTCCCACCAGTCGTGGATGAGGGTTTCCATTCTTCCACATCCTCTCCAAAAATTATATTCCTCTGTTCTTTTAATAGTGGTCAGTCTAATCGGTGTAAGATGGTATCTCATTGTAGTTTTCATTTGAATTTCCCTAATAGCTAGTGATGTTGAGCATCTTTTCATGTGCTTTTTAGCCATTTGAATTTCTTCCTTGGAGAAGTGTCTTTTCAAGTCACTTGCCCATTTTTTAAATGAGTTGTTTGTCTTTTTATTTTTGAGGTGTAGGATTTCCTTATGTATGCTGGATATTAGGCTCCTATCAGATAAATGTTTGTCAAATATTTTCTCCCTTTGGGTAGGCTGCCTTTTTACTTTCTTGATAAACTCTGTTGAGGTACAAAAGTGTTTTTTTTTTTTGAGGAGATGCCATTTATCTATTTTTTCTTTTAGTGCTTTCAGTGCTCATGCTTTGGGTTCATGAAAATATTTCCTATTACAAGGTCCTGTAGATGCATCCTTACATTATCTTCCAAGGTCTTTATGGTCTTGGATGTTCTATTTAGATCTTTGATCCATCTTGAGTTGGTTTTTGTATAAGATATGAGATGGTGTTACTCTTTCATTTTATTGGATATGGATATCCAGTTCTCCAAGCACCATTTGTTGAAGAGGCCCTTCTCTCCCCATTGAGTCAGCTTGGTGGCCTTGTCAAATATCAGATGACTGTATATGCAAGGATTTATATCAGAACTCTCAATTCAATTCCATTTGTCGTTATGTCTATCCTAGTGCCAATACCATGCAGTTTTGACCACTATAGCTTTGTAGTATGTTTTAAAGTCAGGTAGTGTGATTCATCCAATTTCATATTTCTTTTCCAATGTACCTTTGGCTATTTGGGGCCTCTTACCCTCCCAAATAAATTTTTTAGTTAGGTTTTCCAATTCAGTAAAAAATGCTGTGTTGATTTTTATTGGGATTGCATTAAATTTGTAGATTAGTTTCGGTAGGACAGACATATTAATGATGTTTACTCTTCCTATACATGAACAGGGAATATTCTTCCTTTTATTTAAGTCTTCTTTGATTTCCTTTAACAATGTTCTGTAGTTGTCTGTGTATAAGTCATTTACATCTTTAGTTAAATTTATTCCTAGGTATTTGAGTCTTTTAGTTGCTGTTTTAAATGATATTTTTTTCTTGATTTCCTCTTCAGATTGCTTGTTTTTGGAGTCCAGAAATGCCACTGATTTTTGAGCATTGATGTTACAGCCTGCGATTTTACTGAACTCATTTATAAGTCCTAGAAGCTTTGTTGTAGATTCTCAGGAATTTCTATGTATAGGATCATGTCATCTGCAAATAGTGAAATTTTCATTTCTTCCTTTCCAATTTGGATGCCTTTTATATCTTTTTCTTGCCTCAGTGCTCAAGCAAGTACTTCTAAGACAATGTTAAATAGGAGCAGTGATAGTGGGTATCCTTGCCTTGTTCCCGATCTTAGATGAAAAGCTTTTAGGATTTCACTATTGTATATGATGTACCCATGGGCTTTTCATATATATCCTTTATCATGTTCAGAAAGTTTCCTTCTATTCCTATCTTGCAGTGTTTTTATCAGGAAAGGGTGCTGTATTTTGTTGAATGCTTTTTCTGCATCTATAGAGATGATCATGTGGTTTTTGTTCTTTTGATATTTTATGTGATATATTACATTGTTTGATTTTCTTATGTTGAACCATCCTTGCATACCTGGTTATGGTGTATAATTCATTTCATGTGTTGTTGAATAAGATTAGCAAGTATTTTGTTGATAATTTTAGCATCTAGGTTCATTAGAGACATTGGCTTTTAATATTCCTTGTTTGAGGCCTCTTTGTTTGGCTGTGGTATTAGGATAATGTTGGCACTGATGAATGAGTTAGGCAATGTTCTTTCTAGTTACATTTTTTGAAAAGGTTTAAGCAGGATTCGTGTTTGTTCTTTCTGGAATGTTTGGTAGAGTTCACCTGTGAAGTCATCTACTCCTGGGCTCTTCTTATCTGTGAGGTTTTTGATGACCAATTCTATCTCTTTACTTGTAATTGTTCTGGTGAGTTCATCAATTTCTTCTTTTTTCAATGCAGGCTGCTTGTGAGTTTCTAAGAATTTGTCCATTTCCTCTAAATTATCCTTCTTGTTGGCATATACTATTTCAAAGTATCCTCTTATGATACTCTTTATTTCTGTGGTGTCAATGGTGATATTCCCTTCCTCATTTCTTATTTTGTGTATTTGCATCTTCCATCTTGTTTTCTTTCTTAGTCTAGCTAAGGGTTTGTCAATTTTATTGATCTTCTTGATGAACCAGCTTTTTTTTTGTTTATTTTTTCTAGTTTTTTATTATTTTCTATTTCATTTAGTTCTGCTCTAATCTTTGTTATTTCTTTCTTTCTACTTCCTTTGGGGTTAGTTTGTTGTTCTTTTTCTAACTCCTCCAAGTATGCAGTGAGGTTTTTTATTTTAGCTTTTCTTCTTTTTTATATATGCATTTATGACTATGAATTTTGCTCTCAGTACAGATTTTATTGCATCCCATAGGTTTTGATATGTTGTATTGTCATTTTCATGCTTTTCAAGGTAGTTACTGATTTCCTTTTAGATTTCCCTCTTGACCCACTGATTGTGTAAGAGTGTGTTGTTGAACCTCCATATTTTTATGCCTATCTGGTTCTCTGACCTTTACTGATTTCCAGCTTCATTCCATTGTGGTCAGAGAAATTACTCTGTAAAATTTCAGTCTTTCTAAGTTCATTGAGAATGCTTCTGTGGCCTTGCATGTGATCTATCTTGGAGAATGATCCATGTGCACTTGAGAAGAATGTATACCCTGCTGTATTTGAGTGTATTATTTTGTATATGACTGCTTGATACAGATCTTCCAATGTATTATTCAAAGTCTGTGTTTCTTTATTGATTTTCTGTCAAGATGTTCTGTCTAATGGTGACAATGGTGTATTAAAGTCCCCCACTATAATTGTAGAGGCATCTATTTTACCACTTAGTTTTTCCAGCATTTGCCTCATGTATTTTGAGGCACCTTGGTTAGGTGAATAAATGTTTATAATTGTTCTTTCTTCTTGAAAGATTACAACTTTTACTAATATATAGACTCTGTGATTGTCTCTTACAATAGTTTTGCATTTAAAGCCTATTTGGTCTGATATTAGTATTGCTACTCATGCCCTTTTTTGGTTGTTCTTTTTTTGTAAGATTGTTTTCCAGCCATTCACTTTCAGCCTCCTTGAATCCCTGGGTCTAAGGTGGGTTTCTGGTAGACAGCATATAGATTGGTCATATATTCTTATCCATTCTGCCAATCTGTGTCTCTTGACTGTTGAGTTTAATCCATTAACATTCATTGTTATTACTTTCAGTAAATTACTTATGTTATCCATATTTTCTTTGGGTTTATGTATGTCAAATGTTTTTAATTTTCTTTTTGTCTTTTTAGTTTTTCTTACACTCTCTTCTCTCCAACTATCTCTCTCCTATTTTTCCTTTCATCCTGCAGAACTCCATTTAGTATTTCTTGAAGAGCAGGTTCCTTATTGGCATACTCTTTTAATTTCTGTTTACCTGTGAATATTTTGAACTCTAGACCATTTTTGAATGCCAGCTTGCTGGATAGAGAATTCTTGGCTGGAAGTGTTTTCATTTTAGTACCTTAACTATGTCATACCACTACCTTCTTGCCTCCATGGTTTCAGATGAAACACCAGCACTTAATCTTATTGAACTTCCCTTGTATGTCATGGTTCTCTTTTCTCGTCCTGTTTTCAGTATTTTCTCTTTGTTTTGAGCATTGGAAAGTTTGACAAATACATGTCTTGGAGTAGGAATATTGGGATTTATACTGGGTGCACTGCACTTCTTGGACATGTACCTCCATCTCCCTCAATAGGGCTGGGATGTTTTCAGCCATTATTTCCTCCAACACTCATTCTGTCTCCTTCCCCTTCTCTTCTTCCTCTGGTATGCCTATAGTGTGTGTCTTTGTGCATTTTCTGTTGTCATTCAAATCCCTGAGTCCCTGCTGGGTTTTTTCTATCTGTTCTACCACATGTTTAATTTCAGATGTATTTTCTTCCAGATCACTAATTCTTTCCTCTGCCTGTTCAAATCTGTTGTTATGTGCTTCCAGTGTCTTTCTGATTTCTTGGATTGTGCCATTCATCACTATCATTTCTGTTATCTTTTTATGTAAGTTTACAATTTCTTCAGTATGTTTTCCCAGTGTCTTCTTAATATCCTTAATCTCTTCTTTAACTTCATTAGGTTGGTCCATGATATTTGTTTGGCAGCTTTGATTAGTTGTTCAATGTTCTGCATTTCTTCCTGGTTTTTAGTTTGTTCATTGGTCTGGGCCATATCTTCCGGTTTCTTAGTATGGTTTGTAATTTTTTAATGCTGTCTGGTCATCTTTTTATCTTGATGGTTTTATTCAGTTGATTAGCTTCTCTCTTTATTCTAGAGTTTTATTTAATTGCTGTTTTTGTGTGTGTTTAAAGTTTTCTCTTTGACCCTTTGTTCTTCTTATTCTATTTCCTTGCTGTTTTCTGTTCCCTTGAAGGGAAAACTTAGGGCCAGAGAAAATGAAAGAGGTAAGAAAAGTAAAAGGATAATAGTAATAATAATAGTAATCATTAGAAGAGGAACCATATAAGACCTTGGAAAATGAATATTTAACTCATGTAAGCAGTGTAGAGTAACAGGAATAAAAAATGGTATACCAACAAAGAAATGGGAATCCGAATAGAGAACGATATATATATTATAAATTACAAGGTCAGAATGATGAAGAGAGAGGGAAAGAGAAAAGACAAAAATAAAAAAGTTAATAAAAGAAGGAAAACATGATAGAAGAGATATAAATAAAAACCAGAGAAATCAAGGACAAAACAGAGAGGTGGAATGTAAGAGTAACAGCTCAAAACAGAAATAGAGAGATGAAGGAAAGAAAAGAGATAGGGTTGGTAGACAAAATCGGTGTACACAGAAGAGGGAAAATCAAGGAAGAGGAAACACAGCAACCAAGAACCAAGCCAGCAGCACCTAGAGGAATTTATCTCTTTGTCCAGCTCCCTCCAGATTGATGCCCTGAAACCGCCTAATCTGTGGGTTCCCAAAACAGCTCACTCTGGCATGATCTTGGCCCCACTCAGCTGTGTTTTATGAGAGAGATCTGTCTATGTTCCTTTGAAAGAAAAAAATTAGGACCAGAGAAAAGGAAAGAGATAGGAAGACAAAAAGAATAATAGTACTGATAATAGTAAAAGGTAGGAGAGGAACTGTACAAGACCAGGAAATAGAAAAATTAACATGAGTAAGAAGCACAGAGAAATAAGATTAGGAAAGTGGAATAGAAACAATGAAACAAGAAACAGAACAGAGAATAAAATATATAGAATGAATTAAAAGGCTGTTATGGTGAGAAGAGGGGAAAAGAAAAGAGAAAAGAGTGAAAGGATAAAGTAAAAAAGAGAACATAAACAGGAAAAAGGAGAGAGGGAGAAATACAAACAAGAAAAATTGGAGACCAAATAAAAGAGGTGGAATGAAAGAACAACAGTGGAAAAGGAAAGATATAAAGATGAAGGGGTGAAAAGAAATAGCATATGTAGAATAAATCAGTAACCGAAGGCAAAAATGAAAATAAACAAGCAGAAAAACAAAGGAAAGGGATACAAAACAAGAAACAAGACAGCAGCAACTCATTAAAAAAAAAAAAAGACAGAAGAAAAAAAAAAAAGAAAAACAGCCTTCTTTCTTAGACCCCTAATTATCTTCTCAGCCTGCTTGTGTTCCTCAATCACTCACCCTGCAGTCTGCCTTCTGCATATTTTGAACTGGGTTTTAGTGAGTACAGTAAGGGAAATAAAAGAAAAGGAATCTTTAAAAATAATAATAATAAGACATCCAAGAAAAGCTAATACAAAGAAAATGTCTATATGTTCCCTGTCATAAAGTTTCAGCTGGATGCCTGATAACTTGGTGAATCACTTTTCAAGGAAGAGCCAGGAATCAAACCAGAGACCTTATATATGCTAAGCAGGAATTCTTCCACTTAGCCATTCTGTCTCCTTGGGTTTATTAGCCTTTTAGAAGGCTATGTACCCCTTTTCCCTCATCAGGTTAGATCCCTGCAGTCAGCTGGAATGGCACTGATTGCCACCTGTCTCTGCCACTTCACTGGTGTAATTCTTCTATTTACCTAAGTGGGTGGGTGTGAACACCTGCTTGAGGTAGTCCCCCTACCCTCTCCCTGTTGAGTTGGGGTCCCTTCCAATAGTCAAGGGGGCCCAGTTGGCTAAACTCAACACAAAATATTACTTTCAACCCTCCAGATCCCTCTTCCTTGCAGGGAATCTGCCATCACACCCCTGTTTGGGGCAGGGGTTATGGTCTCCACCTAGTCTGCTCTACTCTCAGTTAGATACAATTTTCCAGGAGTTTTACCCTCAGTTAAAAGCTGAGGGGTGGGGGAGGGGAGCCCTTCCTGGCAACCAGGTGGTTTGATAACTCACGATTACTTGTACTGGCTTCTTTGTGTCTCTGACCCTCACTCTTCTGGGAGTTGGTATGCAGTGTCCTGGTTTGTTATACCCCAAAGCAGTTTCCCATGGCAGGCTCTGGCTTTTTCTTTGTTGTTTTAGTGAGAGCTAAGCCTTATCTGTCTAACGCCTTGGCCATGTTCCCACAATCCTGTCTCATTTATTCTTAGAATTACATTCACACATTCACATTCTGCAAAAATCTGAAGTAAATTAATATAAAGCTAGCAATGTGCATGCTTTCATTTCTCTGTTTTCATAAAAGTTACGTGTGATTTCCGAACACATTTTGGAACAAGGAATCTCAATTATGGAATTATTCTATTCCATTTAAGCATAGTTAAAATATTTTTCCTTGTATCAATTTTCCCCCTGGAGTCTTGTTTCCACACACATGCACACACACATACACACACACACAATTTTTTATGTCTAAAAGGAGTAGAAGAATGCAAGAAGCCCTTCCATAGGCCCAGTTCTGCCTCAAGTTGAGCACTTGGGCCTGAGATAATTACTGAAACTCTCTTTGTGTTTCTTCATCTGACAAGGAAAGAAAAAGATGAGTCTTTGGCTTTAAACTTCCTAGTTAAAAAAAAAAGGACCCATGCTTTTTAAACAATTGAAATCCCCTGTGTATTACTGATTGAAGCAAAGAATCTGTGATTGGTGACAGGTGCAAACTCTGGATCTCTAGCCTCCACAGCAACCTCTATGTTGGCTGCCCTCAGGAGAATATTCTCTGATGCCCACTGGATTATCTTCCTGTGCCATGTTTATCATTTCTCAAACCACATATCTATGTAAGTACAGTGGTTGCAAATAATATGGGCCACAGAAATAAGTTTACTTCTCCATTTTATCTAAAATTATCCTACCTTGATCTAATAGCAGAAGAATGTTTTGCAAAGTTGCAAAAGTGTTCTAGTCTTACTTTGTTTTTAAATGTTTTCCTCTGCATACATATATGTCTGTGCAGGCATGTGTGTGCAAGTGTGACAGTAAAATTCCATGGATGAAAAGCAAAGACCAGGCTCCACTGTAGTCATCAACACCTCTAATAACAAGACTCCACTCAGGCCTAACCTGAGAATGATAGCCACTGCAAATCCTTTTCATTTTACATCAGACTTTGGGAAATATGACAAAAAAATTGTACAAGAGACATTCTGCCTGGAAGAGCTATAATCCTGGAAAAAGGACAGGCCCCAAAGTTCAGAAATGGCATTCAAATCAGTCCTCTGTGCTCTGACCTATATTGGGTGAGGCTATGAGTTCCTGGATGGGGAAATATACTTCTTTTATTAGGCATTAGGCTTTTGGCTTTTAGGGAAATGCAAAGCCAGACCAAAATGGGATGCCAGTATGTACCTATTAGAACAGATAAAATAATGAATAGTGACAATAACAAATGCCTTGGAAGATGGCCAGAATGGATACCCCCTACACTTGTCATGGGAATGTAAAATGGGACAGCCACTCTGGAAAACAGTTTCTTTATAAAAACAAAACAAAACAAAAAACAAAAAAAAACCTATACTAAAAATGAAACTACCATAAGATGCAACAATTACCCTTCTGTGCATTTATGCCAGAAATCAAAACTCACATCCACCAAAAAACATGAATATTAATAACAGATTTATATGTAGTAATAACACCCAAATGGAAACAACCCAAAAGTCCTTTATTTTTTTTTATTTAAAAAATTTTTGGTGTTGATTTTTAAAAAAATAATATGTGTATTTTTATTTTTAAAAGATACTTAGATTACATAAATGTTACACAAAAAGTATAGGGATTCCTATATGTCCCACCTCCCACACCTCCCCCAACCTCACATGTAAACATCTATCATTAGTGTGGCACATCACCTGCAATGGATATACACATCCTGGGACTTTGCCACTAAGCATGAACCATAGTTCACCTTGTAGACCACACTCTATCCCACACAGTTCTGCATGTTATATGCTGATATAAAATGGCCTATAACTGTCGTTGCAATGTCACTCAGGATACTTCCCAAATCCCGAAAAAGCCCTGCTTTTTTTACAACTGCTTTTCCCTCTCCCTGCCCCCAAAGTGTCCAGTGGCCACTGGCTCCACATTAATGTTGTAATTTCTTCCAGTGCTTGAATCACAATATGTCTATAACAGAATACCAGTAAGTCTACTCTAGTTCATAGCTCTTCCCCTAATCCCGAGGAGTCTGGGATGGTGATGTCCACTCCACCTCCAAGTGAGAGGGGGCTTATATCCCATGGATGACATGGATGGGATTATCCTGCCTGCAGCTGCAGACTCTCTCCATTCCCTGGGATGGTCATTGTCTGTCACCCTCTCCCCGCCAGCTGTCCGGGGTGAATCCATTGAGCTGCAGAGTAGAAGTTGCAGCTCCACTGAGATCCTTGGCCCAGCTGGCACATGGATAGCCCAAACATTCCAGTCTCTGGAAGTACACCTACAAACTCCAACACCACATATAGGTTTGAATTGAAGGGATAGATGGACCATGTGCAGGGAGGACAAATTTGAGTCCAACTCTGTCACTCTCAGGAGCACAGATTCCAAATAGGGCCCACTGATAAGGCACCAAACTCTGGAGCTGTCTGCCCTGATGTAGGACCTGGGTGTCTCTAGAGCCCTCAGGAGCCCCTTTCTTTGGGGTAATATCCAAATTGGAAGCCTATGAGGTCCTACTGAGGTTTGCATAAGCGTTAGCTCTGGGATGAACTCCCGACTCACGTTCAAGTCTCCTAGCCATGTGAACTCATTTGTCTTTATATTTTTCCCCTTTTATTCAAGGTCTTTTTCCGGTCATATTGCCCGTTGGCACTGGGTAGTAATCCCTCATTGCCAGGTAGGCTTGTCCCCAGGCATCATGTCCCACACTGGGAGGAAGGTAATGCATTCATATTCTGAGTTTGGCTTAGAGAGAAGCCACATTTGAACCACAAGGAAGCTCTCAGGAGGCAACCCCTAGGCACCCCATAACAATAGGCTAAGTTTCAGTTTCAAGAGCAAAGACTTGTAAGGCTAGTCATCAATAACAAGAGCCCATCAGTGGATCATCCTCCTTAGCCAGACACTGCCCCCCTGCACTTGGGGGACTGGTGCTGTTCCCTTGGAGAATGCGGCAGAGCTCTCCAGGCTGGAAATTCAGTGTTGTCTCATTTATTGAGTGATTCTCCACCCACTGTGACCATGTCCCATGAGCATTTGAACAATTTTATATACCTTTTATGCATGTTCAAGTGAACTTCCTTCCAAGAAACCCCCATCCCTGACACCCCCCACCAACAATCCTCTCCCACCCCAGTTGTAACCCTTCTGTGATCCAAAGCTTCTTTAAAGATGAATCCAATGTAATAACCAAATACAATTAATAGGAAAATGAAATAATAATTGTAAGTTTAAATATAAGAGATAAAATACATGAAACTTATAAAAAAACTAAAAACAAAATAATATAAAAGGATTGGGATATTCAAAAAATGGGAAAAAGAAATTAAAAATTTTTTTTTTCAAATTTTGCCTTTTCTCACTGCAATATTGTATGTCCAGTCTGTACTGTGGCACCTTCCCCCTCACACTCTCCAGTGTTTCACTATTTTTCACTTAATTTTCAAAGAAGTTTTAGGTCATATCATAGTCACACAGAATACAAGTGACTCTCATATACCCAACCACTTCCCCCTTTCCTCAGCCCATATTAAAAGCTTTTTGTATGTGGATGGTAGCATTGTTATAACTGTTATACAGATAGTGAAACATAGATACTAAACATTGTCAATGGTTCACAGTATGGTTTACATTTTGGACCATATAATTTTATAAATTTTGATGATATTTACCATGTCCTGTGTCCATCACTGTAAGGTAATGAAAAACATTTCCACTGACCACTAAATACCCCCTGTTTAATCTTTCTGTTACTCCCTCCCCATCCCCCCGGGGCTCATGATGACCCCTGGCTTAACTCATTGGTTGACAAGATTCATAGTTACATACAACAAGAAGTTTAGACACACTGGTTTGTCCTCCGCTATTAGGAAGCGCCCTTACTCATAAGAGACACCCACCTGTCTGTTTCTGGGCAAATCGGTACTCCCAATGATGGTAGTCCATTTCCTTCATGCTCATTGTGTTGGGCTCCACCTACTGATAGAACACATTATGACATGATGAACACTCACACACTCCCTAGCAGCCTGCTCCAGATGCACCCTGTCCCGAATACCCCACCAAACCAACACCCTAAACCAGTGACACTTCCTTGTCATGTTGCCATAAGAGCATTCCCACCTCTGTACTTTCAACCTCATACCCACAAATCCCAAGTGTTCACCTGGTCCCTCTCCCCACTCTCCCTCCAATATCCTGGGTATTCTAACCAACCTGTCAACCCAGCACCAACCAACCCAATAATATTACAATCCTCCTGTCCTATCCCTTCAATACACAACTACACTCTATCACATTACCTTAGATTACATCTGTATGCATGATGGCTCACAACCTTCTCTTTTCTTTCTCTTTCTTGTAAACCTATGCTACAGACAATAACTCTCTTAGACTGCTCAATTTCCTTAATTCATATCAGGAGGTCATGTACTGTTCATCCTTCAATGCCTGGCTAGCTTCACTCAAGATAAGGTCCTCAAGATTCATCCATGTTATCCCGTGTGTTAGCACTTTATTCCTTCTTACAGCTGAGTAATATTCCATTGTATGTATGTACCACATTTTGTTTATCCATTCATCTGTTGATGTATGCCTGTGTTGATTCCAAGTTTTGGTAATAGTGAACAATGCCGTTATGAACATTGGTGTGCACACACCTTTTCATGTCTTTGCTTTCAATTCTTCTGGGTATATACCCAGCAGTGTAATCATTGGATCATAAAGAAGATCTATAGTTGGTTTTCTGGGGAAGCACCATACTGTCCTCCACAGTGACTGGACCATTCCACAATCCCACCAGCAGTGGATTTGGGTTCCCATTCCTCCACATCCTCTCCAACACTTACAGTCTGCTGTTTTTTTAATAACCACCATTCTAATGGGTTTAAGATGGTATCTCATTGTAGTTTTGATTTGTATTTCCCTAATAGCTAGCAATGTTGAGCATATTTTCATGTGCTTTTTAGCCATTTGTATTTCTTCCTTGGAGAAGTGTCTTTTCAGGTCACTTGCCCATTTTTAAAATGGATTCTTTGTCTTTTTATTTTCGAGGTGTAGGTTTTCTTTATATATGCAGGAAATTAGGCTCCTATCAGATATATGGTTGCCAAATATTTTCTCCCAATGGATAGGGTGTCTTTTTATTTTCTTGGTAACATCCTTTGAGATGCAAAAGTTTTTAATTTTGAGGAGATCCCATTTATCTACTTTTTCTTTTGCTGCTCATGCTTTGGGTGTGAAGTTCATGAAACCATTTCCTATTACAAGAGCCTGTAGATGCTTTCCTACATTATCTTCCAATGTCTTTATGGTCTTAGCTCTTATATTTAGATCTTTGATCCATCTTGAGTTGATTTTTGTATAAGGTGTCAGGTGATATTCCTCTCTCACTCTTTTGGATATGGGTGTACAGTTTTCCAAGCACAATTTGCTGAAGAGGCCATTCTCTCCCAACTGAGTGGGTTTGGTGGCCTTGTCAAATATCAGATGACTGTATATGTGAGCATCTATATCAGAACTCTCAGCTCAGTTCCATTGGTCAGTATGTCTATCCTTGTGCTGATACCATGGAATTTTGACCAATGTAGCTTTGTAGTAAATTTTAAACTCAGGTAGTGTGGAACCTCTAACTTCATTTTTCTTTTTCAATATGTCTTTGGTGATTTGGGGCCCCTTAACTTTCCAAATAAATCTTGTAGTTAGTTTTCCCAATTCCTTAAAAAATACAGTGTTGACTTTTATTGGGATTGCATTAAATCTGTAGGTTACTTTGGGTCAGATAGACATCTTGGTGATGTTGTTAGTCTTCTGTCCATGAACAGGGAATATTCTTCCATTTCTTGAAGTCTTCTTTGATTTCCTTTAACAATATTGTGTCATTTTCTGTATATAAGTCCTTTACATCTTTAGTTAAATTTTTCCTAGGTATTTGGTTCTTTTAGTTAATATTGTAAATGGTATTTTTTTCTTGATTTTCTCCTCAGATTGCTCATTATTGGTGTAAAGAAAAGCTACTGATTTTTTGAGCATTGCTCTTATAGCCTGTGACAATCCTGAATTCCTTTATAAGTTTTATAAGCTTTGTTGTAGATTTCTCAGGGCTCTCTATGTATAGGATCTTGTCATCTGCAAACAATGAAATTTTACTTCTTTTCCAATTTGGATGTCTTTTATATCTTTTTCTTCCCTCAGTGCTCTAGCAAGTACTTCTTAGATAATGTTAAATAGGAGTGGTAATAGTGGACATCCTTGTCTTTTTCCCAATCTCAGAGGGAAGGCTTTTAGGATTTCACCATTGAATATGATGTTACCTTTTGGTTTTTCATATATACCCTTTATCATGTTTGGAAAGTTTTCTTTTATTCCTATCAATTGCAGTGTTTTTATTAGGAATGAGTGCTGTATTTTGTCGAAAGCTTTTTCTGCATCTATAGAGATGATCATGAGGTTTTTTTTCTTTTAATCTATTTATGTGGCTTATTACATTGATTGATATTTTTATGTTGAACCATCCTTGCATACCCAGGATGAAACCCACTTGGTCATGGTGTATAATTCTTTTGATAAGTTGTTGAATGTGATTAGCAAGTATTTTTTTTTAATAGTTTAGCAACTGGATTCATTAGAGAGTTGGTCTGTAATTTTCCTTTCTTGTGGTATTTTTGTTTGGTTTTGGTATTAGGGTAATGTTGGCATCATAGAATGAGTTAGGCAGTGATCCTTCTACTTCTGTTTTTTGGAAGAGCCTAAGCAGGATTTGTGTTAGCTCTTTCCATAATGTTTGGTAGAATTCAGCTTTGAAGCTGTCTGATCCTGGGCTCTTCTTAGTTGGGAAGCTTTTGATGACTGAATCTGTCTCCTTACTTGTAATTGGACTGTTGAGTGCATCAATTTCCTCTTTCATCAATGTAGCATGCTTTTGAGTTTCTAGGAATTTGTCCATTTCCTCTAAATTATCATTCTTTTTGGCATATAATTTTTCAAAGTATCCTCTTATGATACTCATTATTTCTGCTGGGTCAACAGTGATATCCCCTTCCTCATTCCTTATTTTATGTATTTGCATCTGCTTTCTCTTTTCTTTATTAGTCTGGGTAATAGTTTGTCAATTTTATTAATCTTTTTGAAGAACCAGCTTTTGGTTTTGTTTATTTTTTCTTGTGCTTTCTTATTTTCTTTTTCATTTAGTTCTGCTCTAATCTTTGTTATGTCCTTCTTTCTACTTCCTTTGGCATTAATTTGTTGTTGTTTTTCCAATTCCTGCAGGTGTGCAGTTAGGTCTTCAATTTTAGCTCTTTCTTCTCTTTAATATATGCATTTATGGCTATGAATTCCACTCTCAGTAAAGCTTCGGCTTCATTCCATAGGTTTTGATATGTTGTGTTGTCATTTTCAGTCATTTCAAGTTAGTTACTGATTTCTTTTGAAATTCCCTCCTTGATACACTGTTTGTCTAAAACTGTGTTGTTTAACTTCCATATCTTTGTGCCCAATCTCGTTCCATTGCTTAGTGATTTACAATTTCATTCCATTATGGTCAGAGAAATTACTTTGTTTAGTCTCAATCTTTCTTAGTTCATTGAGAGTTGTTCTGTGGCCTAGCATGTGGTGTATCTTGGAGTATGATCCATGTACACTTGAGAAGAATGTATATCCCACTGTATTTGGGTGTAGCATTATTTATATGTTTATTAGGTTCAGCTCCTCTAATGTATTATTCAGATTCTTTGTTTCTTTATTGGTTCTCTGTCGAGATGTTCTGCCTAATGGTGATAATGGTGTATTAAAGTCCCCCATTATATTTTTAGCGGTGTTTATATATCCAGTTAGATTTTCCACTGTTTGCCTCTTGTATTTTGAGGTGCCCTAATTAGCTGCATAAATGTTTATGATTGTTCTTGCTTCTTGAATGATTGCCCCTTTTGCTAACATATAGTGTCCATTATTATCTCTTACAATACTTTTGCCTTTAAAGTCTATTTTTTTTTCCAGATATTCGTATAGCTACTCCTGCCCTTTATTGGTTATTGTTTGCTTTTAAAGTTGTTTTCCCCCATTCACTTTCAGCCTCCTTGAATCCCTGGGTCTAAGCTGGTTTTCTTGTAGACAGCATATAGATGGGTCATATTTTCTTATCCTTTCTGTCGTTCTGTGTCTCTTGACTGGTGAGTTTAATCCATTAACATTCAGTGTTATTACTCTCAAGAAATTTCTTACATCAGTAATATTTTCTTTGGATTTATGTATGTCATATATTGTGTTTACTTCTCTTTTTGTCTTTTTAGTTGTTCTTACACTCTCCTCCAACTCTCTCTCTCTTGTTTTTACCTTTCAACCTATAGAACTTCCTTTAGCATTTCTTGAAGGATATGTTTCTTATTGGAATAATCTGTTTATTTCTGCTTGTCTGTGAATATTTTGAACTCTCCATCATTTTTGAATTTCAGCTTTGTTGGATAGAGAATTCGTGGCTGGAAGTTTTTTTTTTTTTTCTTTTAGTACCTTGACTATGATAGAGAATTTATGTCTGGAAATTTTTTCATTTAGGATCTTGACTATGTCATACCGCTGTCTTCTTGCCTCCATGGTTTCTGATGGGAAATCAGCACTTAATCTTATTGAGCTTCCCTTGTATGTGACAGTTATCTTTCCTCTTGCTGCTTTGAATATTTTCTGTTTGTCTTGAGCATTGGACATTTTGACAAGTATATGTCTTGGAGTAGGCCTATTGGGATTTATACTGTTTGTGGTTCATTGTGCTTCCTGGATTTGTCCGTCCATCTATCTCAATAGGGTTAGGAAGTTTTCAGCCATTATTCCCTTCAACATTCCTTCTGTTCCCTTTTCTTCCCTTGTCCCTCTGGGATGCTTATAATGCATATGTTTGTGTGTTTTGTATTATTGATTAAATCCCTAAGTCCCTGTTGGATTTTTTCTATCTTTTTATCTATCTGTTCAACTACCTGTTTAATTTCAGATGTACTGCTTTCCACATCACTAAGTCTTTCTCCTGTGTATTCAAAGCTGCTGTTATGTGTCTTTTTGATTTCTTGGATTGTGCCATTGATCACCATCATATCCATTATCTTTTTATGTATGTTTACAATTTCTTCAGTATGTCCCCCCAGTGTCTTCTTAATTTCCTTAATCTTTTTCTTCACTTCATTAAGTTGGTCCATTATATTTGTTTGGACAGCTTTGATTAGTTGTTTGATGTTCTGCACCTCTTCTTGGCTTTTAATTTTTTCATTGGACTGGTCCATGTCTTCATGTCTTCTTCAGTATGGTTTGTAATTTTTTGTTGCCCTATGGTCATCATTTCATCCTGTTGAGTTTATTTAGTTGATTTGCTTCCTTCTCTGCTCTAGAGTTTTATTTAGCTGGTTGTTCAGTGTGTGTGTGTTAAGCTTTCTCTTTGATTCTTTGTTCTTCTTGTTCTTTTTCCTTGTTGTTTTCTATGTTCTCTTGAAGGATAAAGATGAGGGCCAGAGAAATTGAAAGATGTAAGAAATGAAAAAGAATAATAGTTAAAATAATAAAAGTTAGAATGGGGCTGTATTAAACTTAGTAAAATGAATATTTATCTCATGTGAGCAGTATAGAGTAATGAGAAAACAAAAGTGGAGTGCCTACAATGGAATGGAGAGCCAAATAGAAAAAATATATGGAATGATTTAAAAGGCCAGAATGATGAGGAGAAAGAGAAAGAGTAAAGAAAGGGCTGAAAGGAAAAAGTTAATAATAAAAAAGAAAACAGAATAGATAAGATAGAAATTGAAACCAGTAAGGTTGAGGACTAATGAAAAAAGGTGGAATGTAAGAACCACAACAGAAAGCAGAAGATAGAAAGATGCAGAAGGAAAAGAGATAGCGTTGGTAGACAAAATCAATATACACAAATAATGGTAAATCAAGGAAGAAGAAGCACAGCAAAGAAGAAACAAGCTGCCTTCACCTAATTTAAAAAAAAAAATAAGAGGGGAGGGGGAGAGGAAAGAAAAGCAAGAAACAAATAAACAAAAAGAAAAAAACCAAACAAACACACAAGCAAGCAGTCAAACAATGCTAAGAAAGAACAGCATTCCTTCTTGGACCCTGGTGGAGCGTCTTAGTCTGCCTGTGTTCATCAATCTATTACCCTGAGGCTTCTCTCTACAGGTTTTGAGGCAGATTTTAGCAAGTAAACTAAGTTAATTTTTTTTTAAGTAACCTTTTTTTCTTTTTTTGAGAAATAAGGGACCCAAAAGAAGTTTGTACAAAAATAATGTCTATGTTTTCCCTGTCCTATGGTATCAGCTGGAAGTTAGCTATCCTGGTGATTCAATACTCTTAGAGGAGCCAGGAATGGAACTAGGGACATCATATATTCAAGGCAGAAATTCTTCCACTGAGCTAACTTATTAATTGGGTCCATTAATTCTTTAGAAAGCTATTTAGTCACTTTCCCCTGGAAAGGTTTTGCTCTCCTGTGGCAGCAGGATTCAGCAGGCTGTATGAACAGATCCCCCCTCCCCTCTCATCATCAGGTTAAGTTCTTTTGAAATTCAAATGGGACCCTGATGACTGAGTTCACCTCATTGAAATGATTTACAAGCCTTTTCTAGACAACCCCCTCCTCCCAGGGGACTCTCAATAGGCTTGTGGAAACTTATTAAGCACTATCCACTGCCTAACTCCATTAACAGAGTCGAAATTCTGATAGTCCTCAGTGCAGAACTATTAAATTGGCTGAGTACACCCTCTCTCAAGTCAAGCCTCTCTATCCCAGCACAGTTAGGTAAATCAGGGCTTCCTCAACAGATTCGCCTCCCCCTCAGCCTGGTGACACTTCAAGCCAGCTCATGTGCTCCCCAAAGCTCTAAGGGGATCCATACAACCAAGTTCACCACACCCAAATGATTTACAAGCCTCATCTAGACCACCCCTTCCTCCCAGGGGACCCTAAATAGGCTTGTGGAAACTTATTAAGCACTTCCCACTGCCTGACTCCCTCAGGGGAGTTGAAATTCCGATAGTCCTCAGCGTGGAACTATAAAATTGTCTGAGTCTACCCTCTCTCAAGGCAAGCCTCTGTATCCCAGGGTGGTTAGGTAAATCAGGCTTCCTCAGAAAAGTCACCTCTCCCCTCAGCCTGGTGCCACTTCAAGCTGGCTGGTGTGCTCTCCAAAGCTCTAAGGGGGTCCAGGCAACCAAACCCACAGAAAGGAAACTCCTCTCCCTCCTTTGCCAGAACCCTCCCACTCTTGGAGAGTGTTCCTTCTCACTGGGTTGCCAGAGGGAGCTGGGGCTTACCCTAGCCCTTTGCCCTGAGGGTGGGGCTTAGCTGTCCACATCCGTGATTTCCAGCTCAGGGCTAAAAACTCATGGTTTTATCTTGAGCAATCTATCTCCCTGACCATCTCCCTCCAGATCGATGTCCCAAAGGCTCTCACTCCGTGGGCTCCCAGAACAGCTCACTTGGGCAGTATCCTGTCCCCAATCAGCTTTCTTTTGTGAGAGAGATGCTGAGTGCCCACTTAAACTGATGCCATCTTGCCTTTTCAGAACTCAATTGTTGAGCAGAAAGAAACCAGAAACTGATTCCAGAAATTCCAAATCTCTGGAAATCAAGCCCCTAGATGTTAGTTACCCATTTGAGGAATTAACTGAACTTGGAAGTTGTAAGCCAGGATTGAAAATGCAATTATGTGGGAAGTGCTTGTGGAAATTATTGCTGTCTGATGGCTTGGATCCCTGCTTCCTGCATGCTAAATCAACAAGCTTTTTGTGAGATTTGTATGTACAAAACCACTGTTAGCTTAGACTTAAATGGACATGGTGGGGAGAGATCAAAGGGAAAATGACTTCAAGAGGAAAACCATGGAAGCTGTGTTATGGAATTAAGACATCTCTTTGGGCTAAGAGAGGGACCCTACCGTGTGTATAGACAGGGTGAGTTTGCCTCAGCATTTGAAAAGGGTGGAAGTTCCAGCCTGCTGTTCAGGGAGTTTTGCCACTCCAGGCAACAGAAAGTGGGGAGCATATTCTCAAAGGATTGGAGAGAGTGAGGTCACAACCTAGTGCACTGAGAGGGATGGGCCTGTCCCTCATAGATAAGGGAAGGTCAAGTTGCCACCTCACTCTTTTGAGGAGGATTGGCCTGTATG
The DNA here is from genome assembly GCA_029593785.1 of Cabassous unicinctus. Classification (NCBI taxonomy): domain Eukaryota; kingdom Metazoa; phylum Chordata; class Mammalia; order Cingulata; family Chlamyphoridae; genus Cabassous; species Cabassous unicinctus. Next base: position 8,722 of record JAQZBX010016110.1, on the reverse strand, counting down.
CCAGAGATTAAGGAGAATGTTGCCACCACCTCACTGTACTAAGGGGTTTGAGACTGTACCCCAGGTATTGAGGAAAGTGTGGCCATCGCCCCAATGTTTTTGGAGGGTGAGGACTAGAGCTCGGTCATCATGCAGATGCTTGATGAGGGTGGAACTATGAAAATGGCCATTGTGCAAGCCTGTGGAAAGGGTTGGCCTTCAAGAGGCCCCAAGAAGAAGAAACCATCAACTTTTTTAGAAAATGTTTTTCATTTTTTTCTAAAAGATACTTAGATTACATCAAAAGTAACATAAAAAATATAAGGGATTCCCATATGCCCCACTCCCCACAACTCCCACTTTTCCCAACCATGCAATGAATGCATGGTACATTCATTGCAATTGTTGAATACATTTTGAAGAATTGCCACAAATGATGGATTATAGTTTACATTGTAGTTCACACTCTCTATCAATCAATTATGTAGGTTGTGGCAGGATATATAATGGCCTGTATCTGTCACTGTAATATCATTCAGGACAATTCCAAGTCCCAAAAGTACCTCCATATTACACCTCTTTTTCTCTCCCTGCCTTCAAAACCTCCGGTGGCCACTGCCTCCACATCAATGATATAATTTCTTCCATTGCTAGAATGACAGTCTATAGTAGAATACCAGTAAGTCCACTCTAGTCCATATTTTATTCCCCAATCCTGAGAATTCTGGGATAGTGCTGCCAACTCGAACTCTAATTGAGAAGGGAGTTTGATCCCATACAGCTGATGGATGGGACTCTCTTGCTTGCAGTTGTAGACACTCTCAGTTCCTTGGTGTGGTGGTTGCCCATCCTCACCTCCTTGTTAGTTTTTCTGGGTAAGTCCAACGACCTGGAGAGTAGGTGTTGCAACTCTGCTGAGGCTCAAGGCCCACATGGACAGCCCAAAGATTCAAATCTCTTTGGCATACACCTACCAACTCCAGCACCAACTATAGGTTCAAAAGAAGGGACAGGAGAAGAATGTGTAGAAAAGTCACAGCTGAGTCCAACTCTGTCTTACTCTGGAGCATAAACTCCAAAGTAGGGCCCACTGGCAAGGCAGCAAACTTTGGAGATAGCTGTCATGACCATAAGTCCTAGGTGTCCCTGGAGCCCTCTCAAGCCCTGCTATTTGGGGTAGTATCTACTTTGGCAGTCTATGTGATCCTGCTGAGATGTGCATAAGCTTTACCTCTGGGATGACCTATAGACTCACTTTGAAGCCTCTTAGCAATATAAACTCATTTGTCTTTACCATTTCCCCCACTTATTCAAGGTCTTTTTCCAGTTGTATTGATAGTTGGTGATTAATAGTAATCCCTCAGCAACAGGGAGGCTCATCCCTGGGAGTCACATCTCATGCTGGGGGTAAGGTAATGCATTTATATGCTGAGTTTGGCTTAGAGAGACATTTTAGACCATACACTTTTATAAAATCTTGATGAAATTTAACATGGCCTCTTGGCTTCCTTTTTGAAGAAGTTTTAGACCTCAGAAGGGTTATAATTGTGGCAGGGTAGGATCATCAGTGTGGGGTGTCAGTGATGGTGGACACATGGGAGGACTTTCACCTGGATATACATATAAGGTATATAAATATGTTCAAATGCTCATGGGGCATTGCCACAGTGGGTGGAGATTCACACAACAATAATCTTTCAATTATTGAATTCCCATCCTGGGAAGCTCTGCCACATTCTGTAATGGAACAGCAACAATCCCCCAAGTACAGGGAAAAGGACCAGTGAGGAAGGATCATCCATTGATAGGTCCTTGATATTGATGACTATGCTTATAAGACTTTGCTCTTTAAATTGCAACTTAGCTTAGTGTTGTAGGGTGCCTAAAAGTTACCTCCTGAGAGCCTCCTTTTTTGCCCAAATGTGGCCTCTCTCTAAGCCAAACTCAGCATATAAATTCATTACCTTCCACCCCGGAAAGGGACAGGGCTCCCTGGGATAAAGCTTCCTGGCACCAAGGGATTACTACCAAGCACTGGCTGGTGATACAACTGGAGAAAGATCTTGAATAAAAGGGGGGGAAAGTAAAGACAAATGAATTTATATGGCTAAGAGACTTCAAAGTGAATCGGGAGGTCATCCCACAGGTAACACTTATGCATGTCTCAGCAGGAGCTCATAGACAGCCAAAATAGATACTACCAAAAATATTGGGGCTCCAAAGAAGCCTAGGTCATATGGTCATGACAGATAGCTCCAGAGTTTGTTGCCTTGCCAGTGGGCCTTACTTTGGAGATTGTGCTACCAAGTGTGACAGAGTTGTACTCAGATGTGACTTCCCTACACATGCCTCTTCTATCCCTTTCATTTGAACCTATAGTTTGCGCTGGAGTTGGTAGGTATATGTCCAAGAGACTTGAATCTCTGGGCTGTCCATGTGCCAGCTGGACCCTGAGCTTCAGCTTAATTGCAACACCTACTCTCTAGTTTTTTGGACTCACCCAGGACAACTAAGAAGGCAGTGAGAATGGACTACCACCATGCCAAGGAACCAAGAGAGTCTACAACTGCAAGCAAGAGAATACCATCCATCAGCCACATGGAATCAAAGCCCCTTCTCAATTAGAGGTGGAGTGGGCATCACCATCCCAGAATCCTCAGGATTGGGGAATAAAATATGGAGTAGAGTGGTCTTACTGGTATTCTACTATAGACTGCGATTCTAACAAAGGAAGAAATTATATCATTGATGTGGAGACCATGGCCACTGGAGATGCTGAAGTCAGGGAAAGAGAAAAAGAGGTGTAATATGGGTGTATTTTCAGGCCTCAGAATTGACCTGAAGGACATTGTAATGACATATACAATCCATTATATATCCTGCCATAACCCACAGAATTGAGTGGGAAAGAGTGTAAGCTACATCGTATACTACAACAATGCTTAGTGTCAATGTTCCAAAATGTGTTCATCAATTGCAATAAGTGTACAACAGTAATGAAAGAAGTTATTAATGTGGGGAAAAATTGGAGGTGTGGGGAATGGGGCATATGAGAATGCCTTATATTTTTTATGTAATATTTTATGTAATCTAAATATCTTTTAAAAATAATTTTAAAAAATATTTTTAAAAAATTAAGCCAAGAATATCACCCAATACAATTAATAGGAAAATGAAGGAATGATAGGTTTAAACCTAAGAAATAAAATATATAATAATTTAGAAAAACTAAAACTAAATTAAAATTTTAAAATTGGGGTATTAAAAAATTAATGAAAGCTATTAAAATTTTTTGATGTTTTGCATTTCATCACTGTAATATCTGTTGTTTTGTATGTACAGTGACATTTTATTCCATTTCTACCCTGTGTGTCTTTCTTTTTTGGTTTAGCTTCAAAGAAGTTTTAGGTCACAGTAAAGTCACATACAGAATATAGGGGACACCCATATACCCAACATCTTCCCCCCTTCCCATATTAATAAACTTTTTATGTGTGGGTGGTACATTTGTTACAACTGATGTACAAATATTTAAACATAGCTACTGACCATGGTAAATGGTTTACATTATAGTTTACATTTTAGACCATACACTGTTATAAATTTTGGCTGAAATTTAACATGGCCTGTATCTAGGATTGCAAGATCATGCAGAACACTTCCATTGCCCCCTAAATACTTCATCTTCCATCAATTCTAATCCTCCCTCCCCATCCCCTCAGGGCCCATGGCAACCACCAGGCTTCACTCCTTGAAGGACAAGATTCATAGTTACTTGCAACAACACTGAGGGCTTGACACACTGCTCTGTTCTTCCTATTAGAATCCACCCATGCTTTTGAGAGACACCCACCCCTCTGATTAAGAACACATTGGGCCTCCCCAAGATGGGAGTCCAACTCCTTCCTGCTCACTGTGTGGGTCTTCACCCACTGATACAACTACACTATGACAAAATGATCACTTGCACATTCTGTAGAAGACTGCACTAGATATGCCCTCTCCCAAATGCCTCTTGATCCAATGCCCTAAATCAGTAATCCTTCCTTGTCATATTTCCAAAAGAGCTTTCCCAACATTGTAGCTTCAATCACATACCCATCAAACCCCAGTGTTCACCTTCTCCCTCCCCCCAACCCTCCCCCCAATTCCATGGACCATCCAACCCACCCTCCCCACCCTGCCTCCCTGTCAAATTTGCACCACCCAACCCAATACTATACCTACACCCCTCTCATGTCCCTTCACTGCACAACTACTCACTACCACCTTATCATGGATTTTGCCTGTATGGGCATTGGCTCACAACCTTCTCCCTTTCTATTACTTGTAAACTTATCTTCCAGACCCTAGATCTCTGACTCTGCTCATATTGCTTACTTCATATCAGAGATGTTATGTAATATTTGTCCTTCAATGTCTGGCTTGCTTCACTCAGCAGAAGGTCCTCAATATTCATCCATGTTATCCTGTGTGTTAGTACTGTATTCCTTCTTACAGCTGACTAATATTCCATTATATGCATATACCACATTTTGTTTATCCATTCATCTGTTGATGGGCATTTGGGTTGATTCTAACTTTTGGCAATAGTGAATAATGCCACTACAAACATTGGTGTGCATATATTGGTTCATGTCCTTGCTTTCAATTCTTCTGGGTATATACCCAGCAGTGGAATTGCTGGATCTTATGGGAGATCTATAGTTAGTTGTTTGAGGAACTGCCAAACTGTCCTCCACAATGGCTGGACCATTCTACACACCCACCAGCAGTGGATGAGTGTTCCTGTTCCTCCCCATCCTCTCCAACACTTGTAATCCTTTGTGTTTTAATGGCTGCCAGCCTAACAGGTATAAGATGGTATCTCATTGTAGTTTTTATTTGCATTTCCCTAAAAGCTAGTGATGTTGAGCATCTTTTCATGTGCTTTTTAGCCATTTGTATTTCTTCTTTGGAGAAGTGTCTGTTCAAATCACTTGCTCATTTTTTAAATAGGTTATCTATTTATTTTCAAGATATAGGATTTCTTTATATATGATGGATATTAGGCTCCTATCAAATATATGGTTACCAAATATTTTCTCCCATTGGTAAGCTCTCTTTTCACCTTCTTGACAAACTCCTCTGAGGTACAAAAGTTTTTAATTTTGAGGAGGTCACACTTATCTATTTTTTCTTTCACTGCTTGTGCTTTGTGCTTTGGGTGTGAAGTTCATTTAACCATTTCCTATTACAAGATCCTGTAGATGCTTCCAAGGTCTTTATGGTCTTGGCTCTTTAGTCCATACTGAATTGATTTTTGTATGAGGTATGAAATGGTGTTCCTCTCTCATTCTGTTGTTGTTTTTTTAATAATAGAAAAGTTTTGTTCACTGGTTTACTTTTCCAAATGAACAATAGGTTCTTTACAAATAAGCAGCTCTCCAATGACTTATATTAAAATGACAATCCTATTAGCTTAAAATCTAAATGAAAAAAAATTCATTAAAGCACCTTTGATCTTTGAGTTTTAAACAAACTTTCTGATATAATGACAGATTCACTTCAGTTTTGTACCCCCAAACACCTAAGCACCAAAAGTATCAAAGAACACTTAATATTTAGTAAAACAGTAAGGAATGTAAAAATTAAGTAGGGGGAGTTTTCAAAAGGAAATCTTTGGAGATCAGTTTCCTGCAAATAAACATACTAAACAGTGAGTGCACACTCCTGATAAACATAATTATTGATAACTAACGGCACTCCAGAAATAGCTGAGCTTGAAACAATGGATATTAAATAAATTAAAGGTACTTCAGATTCAAAGGAGAAAATAAAACAGTAATTAAAGAATGAAATAACCATCTCCATCAACATAACACAGACAGGAAGGATGAATTGAGCAAAATCAGGTACAAGTTTTTCCCAGATGTTTTCATCAGGTTTTTTTTTTCTTTAAGCTTGCATACAATAGATTACAATAATTCTTCTTTCCATTCTAAGTATTAATATCTTGCCCTTTAAAGAGAAGGGTCAGGAAGAGAGAAAATTCCAAATCCTTTTTTAAATTTACTGCCAGTCCATTTAGGCCAAACCAGTAACAGCTAGTCTGTATAACTAGAAGAGCTGCACAGATTTTGTTTTCTTTGCTCCCCTTGCTTTAATACCTACAGTACCACAGGAAGCACAGTTTGGGGGAAACAATCAATTTTAGAAGGCTCTCCTAAAGGTGATGCTACAAACATGACAAGATCTCAAGTGAAACACAAAATTGCTTTTTTTTTTTAATAAAAACTTGTAAAAAAGACAAAAGGTAGGATCTGTGCAATGTTTACAGTCACAGTGGAACATGTGTCACGGTTGTGGTGTTCTGTTACAATAATTACTTTGCAGGAATATCCAACGTTTTCTGCCATAGGACTGTAGTAAAGAAATTTGAAAAGAAAATGTATAAGTTTTGTTCATCAGGTATGTTTCTGTGCAATGACGAAGTTCAGCTATCTCACGACTAAGCATATAGCTGTGAAGTTGATACTGGTAGGGTGGGGGTTTTTTGGGGTGTAATGTGATGGCTCAATGAATTTTACAGTTATGGAGATCTCTAATGTAACCTTTTTTGGTCTGTTCATAATTCTCATAAAAAAGCTGCTGTATCTGCAGGCAGAAACTCCTATATCTAAATCCCAATCTCTCCCCTTTACTCTCTGGCGGTTCTTCGTGAAGTCACTTAAGCTCTCCAGGAATTACCTTATTTTTTTCTTCATAGATAAAGAAGCAATCAGCGCAGCTCTCATAAGACCAGACACACTGCACTCCTGCAAACCTCTAGGTGCACCTTCCCACCTCCATGTCCTCATGGATGGTGTACATTTTTCAAGACATTTTCAAATGTGTGGCACCATCCTCTGAAGCACCTCCTGGATCATAATCACACCAGTCCCCCGTCCCCCTCCCCCTGCATGCAGAAGTTCTCACCAGGCTCAAGCGCCAGTTTCCGCATTTCTTCTGTGGTGCCCAGTCCTGTTTGCCCAAGGAAGAGGGGGTTCGCTGCTATTCAAACTCCACAGGAAACTTTCCAGGCGATCTCCTTTGATGTAGACGTTGTCGTCCACTCTCATAAACATTCATACTTGTCCAGGCAGTGGTAATGCATGTACTTAAGCATCATAAAGGATTTCTTCAGGAGCGGGTAGGAGTCATCTACATCCCGGAGTGCCACTATGGGGATGGGTATCGAGGTGTCTGAGCCGTCACTAGAGAAGAATTCAACTCTCCCAGAAATTGTCTTGGACCATGTTCTACAGGCAGCCACAGCACGGGTCTGCAGGTATTTCTGGGCAGTCATGACTCCCACAAGAAAGTTCTTGTTGCATGAGCCAGCGTCCAGCACCAGGCCATGCGGCCAGAGATGCATCCCGCGTGCATCACCGCGAGTGCAGCCAGCATGAGAAGCAGCCCCCAGCCCAGGCCGACAGCCCTCCCGGCTGGCGCCGAGTCACAGCCCGCTCGCTTTAGCTCAGAGATGCTGGACAGGACCAGTCGTGAGGCCAGCAGGAAGCTCAGCACCAGGCCAAGCAGCATGCTGAGCCAGGGACGCCGCACAGGCAGGGACATGCCCCCGCCGCTCCGCCCACCGGGCCGCCGCCACCGCCCCTGCAGCTCCACGCGCCCTCAGCCTGCTGCCCCCGCCAGCGGAGGCCAGCCAGCCCTAGCGCGAGGCTCCGTCCACGCAGCTCCGCAGCTGCGGCTGCGGCTGCGGCTGTGGCGGCCTGCCTCACCCATCATGGCCCCCAAGCCGCCTCCTCTCTCATTCTTTTGGATATGGATATCCAGTTCTCCAAGCACCATTTGTTGAAGAGGTCGTGCTCTGCTCTCCGAGTTGAGTGGGGTTGGTGGCCCTTGTCCAGTATCAGATGATTGTATATGCGAGGATCTATATCAGAACTCTCAATTTGGTTCCGTTGGTCGGTATGTCTATCCTTGTGCCAATACCATGCTGTTTTCACCACTGTAGCTTTGTAGGATGTTTTAGAGTCAGGTAGTGTGATTTCTTCTATTTCATTTTTATTTTTCAATGTATCTTTGGCTATTCAGGGCCTCTTGCCCTTCCAAATAAATTTCAATTCAGTAAAAAATGCTGTGTTGATTTTTATTGGAATTGCATAAAATTTGTAGATCAGTCTGGGTAGGATAGATATCTTAATGATGTTTAGTCTTCCCATCCATGAACAGGAAATATTCTTCCATTTATTTAAGTCTTCTTTGATTTCCTTTAACAGTGTTGTGAAATTTTCTGTGTATATGCCATTTACATTTTTAGTTAAATTTATCCCTAGGTTTTTGATTCTTTTAGTTGCTATTGTAAGTGGGATTTTTTTAAAATTTCCTCCTCAGATTGCTCATTATTGGTGTTACTACTGATTTCTGTGCATTGATCTTATAACCTGAGTTTTTACTGAACTCACTCATAAGCTCTAGAGGTTTGGTTGTATATTTCTGAGGGCTTTCATTGTATAGGATCAACTCGTCTGCAACTAGTGAAAGTTTGGCTTCTTCTTTTCCAATTTGGATGTCTTTTATATCTTTTTCCTCCCTAAGTACTCAAGCAAATACTTCTAAGATGATGTTAAATAGTAGAGGTGATAGTGGGCATCCTTGTCTTTTTCCTCATCTTATAGGGAAAGCTTTTCAGATTTCACCATTGTATATGATGTTAGCATTGGATTTTTAATATATACCCTTTGTCATGTTGGGGAAGTTT
>JAQZBX010016109.1:19128-36929 GCA_029593785.1 Cabassous unicinctus | reverse complement strand
GTGTGGCTCAACTGATAGAGACCCCATTTACCATGTGTGAGGCCCCGGGTTCGCTTCCCGGGGCCTCCTTGTGAAGGCAGGCCGGCCCGCGCGGCGCGAGGGGCTGATGCAGCGGGACCTCACAGCAAGGGAAAGATAAGCAGACACGGAGAAGACACACAGCGAATGGGCACAGCAAGCACAAGCAGCAAGGGGGGGATAAATAAATAAATAAATAAATCTTTAAAAAAAAAAAAAAAAAGTCTTATCTGGGAACAAAACAGGGATGCCTTACTTCAACAGTGGAAAATATGGAAAAGACTTTAGGTTTGAGTTGAGTTTAAGGTCCATGAGTGTGAACTACAGCTATGTCCGTTTTGTTAATTTGAATAAAAGTGAAGCTTTCAGAATGGTACTCTATTCTGAACTGGTCATGTCTACTGTTTTCCCATTTTGGGAAGCTGCTCTTTAACGAAAGACATTGGTAAACTAACCAGAGTATATTCTCAATTGGGATATCTGGTGTTTTAAAATTAAGCCATTTGAGAATAGTTCAAAGAACTGATAAAAATAATACTAATAATGACAACTAATATTTATTGAGCCCTTATTACATGTTAGACATTACCCTGAGCTTGATAAATGGATTGTCACATTCTCACAGCTGTTATTGTCCCCACTTTACAAATTAGAAAACTGAGGTGTAGAGGGGTTAAGAACTTACCCAAGATGTATACACACACATACACACACACACACACACACACACACACACACACACACCAACTTATAAATGGCAGAGCAGGGATTCCTTGGCCCCGATCTATTCTGAAGCCAGAACTTATACTAAGAGAGCTAGAGAAAGAAAGATGGTACATGGATATGATTTCTTTTTCAGTTATCCAAAGACCTGTGGTAGGGGAATAGATAGGAGCTAGCAAGGAAGGTAATGGCCAAGGTTCAGGTCCAGAGAGCAGACTCCCTTCTAGCAAGTTTAATCAGTAAGGGAATTTAAATGGGTAATAGAATCTTCAGAGGTAGAGAAAGCCCAAGGAAATGGACTCATAGCTGGATTTCCAGAGTTCAATGCTAAAGCCACATGGCAGAACCAAAGAGTTGCTGCCTCTGCCACACTAGCAAGTTGGGAAGACACTGTGACAACTGCTCTTACTTGCAAAATGGATACCATATGCTCTCACTTAACTGAGTTCTAATTTCAAATCTTGGGCAAGAACTTCTGATTGATACAACCTTAATCACCTCTGTAACCTTAGCTGCAAGGGAGTCTAGAAATATCACTTTGGCCTTTGTGATCTTTATAGTTTAGGTAGAGATACTAGAAGGTGGTTAGAATAGATACTTAGAAAGCTAGTCACAGTATCCAGTCCAGGAGTGTGGGTACCAAACATGATCACATTCTATGTTCTTGATGCTGTGCCCCTATTTTATACCTGCTATTCCATTTAGATTTTCAAATTACTTAGAGGGTAAATCACAAAACAGATCTAAGCTACAAAGAGATAATTTTGTATACAATATAAGGAAGCATTTTTGAAAAATTATAATGACCAAAAATAAATCAGAATATTCCTGTGGAGGTGGTGATTTCTCCCTCATTGAAATGTTGAAGCAGAGCCTGAATGACAAACCATTTGCAGAGGGGACTCAAGCCCTTGGTGAGCTTTTGGATTTGGTCTCAGGTTTCTTTCCAGGCCTCATATTCTCAGATCCTGCAGTGGATACCAAGATGAATAACAGATTCCTACATGTTATTTTGTAGGAGGGAATTAAAAATTACAAAGATGAAAACATAATTTGGAAGGCAAAAGGCAATGTTCAGTTTTATTACCTTTGATTATTTTTTAAAAATAAGTTTTAATCACCTAATACAGTCTTTACATTTTTTAAGCCTAAAGGATTTTACCCCACAGTAAAAAAATCTCTCCAGTTAATTAATTAATTTATAGGGAAGATTATCTGAAACCTCATGCTCTACTACAAAGGAGACTAAATGACTATATATTTACTTGAGGTCCTAATGTAACTAGCAGGTCCATAATGAATCTTGCAAAAACAAATGAGCTTATCACATGCTTTTATACTCACTTCAGACCAAATACCATTTGTGTTTCTAAGGTTGTAACAAGTCACTTGCACAAAGTTTCTTTATTAAATACGAATTGAAAGTGAAGTCTTTAAATGTTTTTCACACAACTTATTTAAGTTGTTACAGTTTAGGTAGAATTCTTTCATAGCCTCTCCTCATTTTATAGATTCTGTAGTCCCACTCCTCAATCTTTTCCAGTTTCTTACCTGTCTCAGTTCACTAGCCTCTCTTCTGTCATGAATTTCAAGATTCCCAGAGTATATTAGGATAGTTCAATTCTAGGGTCAAGATGCATATAGTTGCATAAATCCTATAAGTATTATTTTGCATTTAGTTCTAGATCCCAAGGGAAATGAATTCACATTTACACTGAGTTTTATTTATTTTTATTGCTTTTAGTCATGGTTCTCAAAGTGTACTCCTCTGGGGATCCACAAGACCCTTTTAAGGATATGTGAAGCTAAAACTATTTTCATACAGCTAAGATGTTAATTGTTTTTTCACTCTCATTCTCTCACAAGTGTACAATGGTTTTTCAAAGACTACATGACATTTGATCACTCTGATGTTAATATGTAATGCATTTATTATTGCTATTTTTGAATGACAATAAATATTTTAAATGCTCTTATTTTTAATTTCTAAAATAGCAAATACTGATAGATATACTCCATATAAACAAAAACTCTTTGAGAGCCTCAATAAATTTTTGTTCCTGAGACCAAAATGTTTAAGAACTGTTGCTGTGCAGCAACAATTCTCAAAATGGGGGTTGGGAGTGGTCAGTCCTGCCCTCTTGGGTGTTTTGGATATTTGTGGTGGGAATTTAGTTGTCACAATGATTGGGGAGCACTACTGGTGTTTGGTGACCGGGGAACAGGGTTGCTAAATGATCTACAAGCATTAGACAATCTTACATATGAAAAGCATCCCATGTCCTGTATGACTTTAAATATAGACATTCATATAGGTTTAGCATCTGTTTCATGATTCCATCTCGAAATACATATTATTTCCTCAAGTCTTGCAGTTGACTCCCATTTTACACAGCAAACACCAAAGGCCTTATGATGGCCTCCAGGGCCCCTCATGCTCTGGCTTCCCATTGCTGTTCTGAGGTCTCTCCCATTCTCCCCCTTGCTCACTGAGCCCCATTTTCAAGGCTGTGATCATGCCAGTCCTTTGGTCTAGCTGTTCCTCTGCCTGGAACACTTTCCCCCAGTCTTCCACTTGACTAACATCCTCCTCTCCCTCAGCTCTTTGCTCAGACCTCACCTTCTCATGAGGCCTATTCTGACCACCCTAATTAACTCTATAAGCTGTCCCCATCCCCCACAGTCCTCAGACCCTTTCTGCTGCTCTGTTTTTCTGTTTTCCATTAACACATTTCACTCTTTAACATACTACATAGTTTACTTATTAAACTCTTTTTCCCCTCCCATCCCAACAGAAGTAAGCTCCAAGAGAAGAGGATCCATTTCCTTTTATGTTAATATAGCCTGGCACATAGGCCCTCAATAAATATTTGTTAAATAAATCAAGGTATGATTTTATTGTAAGCAACTTTCTTTTAAGTCTTCATTTATAATAGAGTTATGGCATTATATTACATTTTGAAATTATGTATAGGTTGGTTCCATTTTATGTTATTTCAAGATAATAATAAAGAAGACATTACAAAATCATTATAAAAAGAATGTAATAGGTCCAGTGGGCTGAGAGCCACAATTCTAGGGTGTCATTTTTTCCTGCCACAAAGAAACATGCTTCATGACTTAGTGAGAAAAGAGAAGCCCTATTATTATCATTCAGTCTCAGAATCAGACCCAGTGGGAACCTAGTAAAGAGTGTCAGTTAATGTAATTCTACCAATCAGATGTTTAAAATATGTTTGGGTCAGTTGATGAATAAGGCTAAGGGCAAAGCCCCATCTCCTGTGATAAGAGGAGGATTGGAAGATATCTCCAACATACATTGCCTTTTGTTCTGATGGACTCTATGGAATTCCCTCAACTACAACATTATTATATGTTATGATTAGAAATTCTAGTTTGTAGAAAGGACAGATGGCAAACTTGATTATAATAAAAAAAGAAGATTAAACTATAGCCATTTCAAACAGTAGCAACTGAGGAAATTAAACGAAAGAACTTAATTTGTGCAAGGTAGGTCCAAAATAAAAAGCCCCCATGGATATGAATTGCTTTCCACGTTATTGAAAGCCTTCTGTGATTTTAGAGACATGGCAACAAAGAGGTGGTCACGGGGTCCCCTCCCCCCCCCAAACACAGTTTTTTTATAACACATCACATCCAACAAAATGCACTACTTGTCAGAGGCAAAATGACCCTGGATGAAGCCCACCACTGATGGATCAGGATTAACTCTCTGTTCTGGAAGCAGGGATATAATTCAGTGTCTTTGAGTAACTTTAATGCCCCAACTAGTAGTTTGCACAAACCAAGGTTGTCCAGTTGCCCACAAAACAGGTAGCAATAGAGCAGGGGTGGTGCAGACTTTCCCACAATTTGTTATCAATATGTCAGTATTGTGACCTCAAAATGCAAGGGCTAAAAGTAAAAGAGAGTTATCCAATCAGTGCACCCCATTTAACCTTCAGTGCCATTTTAAAGATTGCCAGAAACGATGCCAATTGGAGACAATTTTGGTGTTTGTTTTATTCTGGTAGGCATGGCTTTCTTCCAAAAGAAGAATTGAGATAATAGAGTATATGCTTTAAAATCTGTGATAGGTTTAGTTTTATAAGTTAGGTAAAAGAGTCTCTTTCTAATTTTAATTCCCTAGGAGAGTTATCTTATAGAATCCATAGGGGAAAAAAATCCCTTAGTATTTAACTAGATTTCATATAAATACAATCAGTGCTCGTCTGTGACCATGGAATAACATCATATTCTTAAGTATCCGTTTTATAGTAGTGTTATAATACTTATCTAGGCTTTTTGCAATATTGAGGCTCTATTAAAGGGATACACAAATAGATTTAAGATAAATATTCCTGATCATAAATTGTTAAATTCCTCTTTATATGTGGTTGTCCTTCACTTCTAAATATGCTGATGATAAAGATGTTTGATTACCTTAGATTAGCATGGTCACCTCCACTGGAAAACGTCTTCATTTTCCTTTTTCCACTTCTATTCTAGAATTATAGAATGATGTGCTTCCTTCTCATTGCCCCCATAGCATTCTTCTCATAACTTTACTACAGCACTTACAGCTCTGCATTATACTCGTGTCTCTACCTGTCTATCATGCCCACTAGATTGTGTGAGCCTTGAGAAATAGACTACATTTAATAATTCTGGTGTGAGCAAGCAGGTACTCGATAAGTAAGTGATGCTTCAAAAGGCATTGTTATTTCTCTCTAGAAAATTGGCAACATGGAAAATTGCCATGTTCTCAAGGAAGGCACAGTCAGTCCCACTGCCACCAAACCAGATCTGTGATTTCTTTCTTCCATCCAAACCAAATGCTCCAGTTTAGACAAAGTGATGGAAGTTAAGGAAAAGCCAGTTGGTACCCACAGATCTGTTCTAGTCCTATGACAGAGATGAGTGAGAGGGAGATAAGACATTTTATCACCTGTGTTCCAGCACATTCAGGCTCTTTAAATAACCCAAAATTATCTGAAAAATATGCACTTCATCTTTTAATGTTGCCTTCATTTCTTTCACTTCTAACTATAGCATATTGAATAAAGAATTATAGAGGAGTGCTTTGCATCACTTTCTGGAATTTGAAGACTATAGTACACTTTGTAGACATTGATACTCCATCTTATAGTCGATCGTACTCTCAGCAAGCAGATCTACATATCACAGCATTCAACTGAAATGATAAAAGGATAAAAGGAAGGAATAATTAAGGAGGTAATTGATGGTTAGGTCCATCACTAGTATTTCTGGGATTGTTTTTGTTTGTTTAAGTGGCAGGTAATCAAGGCAGCAAAATTTAGGGACTGAAAAGCCAGTCATTTAAAGCATCATTTAGCAAGCCAGATAAGCATATTAACTATATATAGCCATGTCTTTAAAATAAAACAATGCTGTATGCCTTTTTAGTAGTAAGTTTGTAGAATAATTGTATGCTTACTATTATTTTGGTTGAAATGGCTGTTAATTTTTAATTGCTCTTGGAATTAGGAAGAAGGATGCTTTCTAAATTAGTCAAAAATGACATGCATTACTGATAGCCGTAAAAAGAAAGCTTTTAGAAGGAAAAGATGAATAGAAATTAAACATATGAGTGCCTGCTTTCTCCTCACCTACATTTTTCTTTTTGTCAGATTCTAGAGCTATCCAGTTTGAGTACCTTACTGACTGCTTAATTTCCTTGGAAAGAAAGACAGGCTTTGAGATACTCAATGAATTGTTTTATGTCTCCAAGTTATAATACCAGGACACATTTGATTATTCAGTATTGACAACTTCTAATTCTGTTGGTTCTATTTTCAAAATGTGTCCAGAACCCAACTGCTCTATCCATCCCCTTAATCACCAATAGCCTCCTAACTCTTCTCCCTACCTCCTCCATTGCTGTCTCTCTACATGGTTCTCCGAACAGTAGCCATCAGATCATGCCATTCCTCAACTCAAAGCTCTCAGAGTGAAAGCTAGCCAACCTCTCATGCTCTCTGACCCTGTCATCTCCTACTCTCCTCTGCCCTCCCCAATTCCTTCCTCCAGCCACAATGGCTTCCTGGCTATCCCTAGAAACACCAGGCCAAGCCACTTCTCTGGGTCTTTCTATGAGCTGTCATCCCCAGGAAACCCAAGGCTCACTCCCTCACCACCTTCATCTCTTTGCTCAAATGTCACTTCCTCACTGAGACCTTCCCTGGCAACCCTTTAAACGTTGCACCTACATACCAGCACTCCCCATCACCCATCCAGTCTAATTTTCTCCATAGAACTTAGTGCCTTCTAAAATACTTTAAAATATACTTCTTTGTTGCCTGTCTTCTTCCTGAATGTAAACCCCATGAGGCCAGGTATTATTATTTTTTTTAATTGTTTAATGTGGTGTGGTCTCCCCAGCACATAGAACACTGCCTGGTACGTGGTAGGTACTTAATAAAGATTAATTGAATGAATGAATCTATAGTCAGGATGTTACCTAGCTCTTCCCATATGTCTGGCCTTCTGGCCACTAAGATATGCCACAATTATTTGGAAAGGTCTTGCCCAGTGGCTTATATTTAAATACATCTCATTAAAAGGAGCATGGATCATAGTGGTAGAGCAAGGGCTCTACCAGACCTGAGTTTGAGTACCAGCTCCTCCACTTACGACTTGTGTGACCCAGTGACTTGCATCATCTCAGCCTCAGTTTCCTCATCTGTAAGATAAGGATAGTAAAAGTACCTTCTTTATAGAGTAGTCATGAATTATTTTGAGCAAATGAACATAAAGCACATAAATGTTGGACTTATAATAAAATCTCAGTAAGTGTTAACAATAATAATTATTATTTAATTTGTTAATTAAAAAAAAATATTTTACAAATACATATTCTTTTGACCAGATTTAGCCCAAGATGTGAGTTGTGTCCTATTATTTATATACTTTAATGCACAATACTATGTTTTAAATATTTCTGTTTGAAAAGACACTATTTGGAGCGATTATTTATTGATGCCCTGCTAGTGTGTTAGACATTCCATAGCTTTATTCTAACTCTTCCCTCTAATTCTCAGAGTTATTCTGCAAGGGAGCATTCCTGTCACTATTTTATACGTAAGGGAAAAGGCTCAAGGTCATGCCGTGAGTATTCAGTCTCACCTTAACCTCAAAAGTTTGGGCCCTTTCCCCTGCGCCCCTCTCTCTTGCCAGACGCCCAGTACCCTGGAGGTACAGAGTGAGACCACGTGCATGCATGAGGTCGTTCAGGTAGGAGCTTGAGGGGCTTGGAGGTTAGAGGTAAGGCCGAAAGACTATATGCTATGGCATACAATGTGGCTTTAACCTATAGGCTCTGGGAAGACATCAAAGGTTTTAAAGTTGAGAAAAGTTTTAGGAGAAGTATAAAATTACAGAATTTGTGTGGATTTAAAGAGTGGTTCATGTCACTGACCACATTTCAGTCCTTAACATGACTGTAAGCACAATAAGAACAATAGATTTCAGATTGGGAAAAATCAGTGTAAATTAAGGCCATGTTAAATGGCAGTTTGTTCTACCTTAGGTAAATGGCTTTTTATTTTATTTTATTTTTTTAATGTAACACCATTACATTCCACATGGATCTAACATAGTCTCTTAAAAGTTATATTGCTGACCCATATCAAGTTATAAGACAGGCAGATAGGAGAATATTTTTGCAAATGATGGTAACTGGAATTCAGGATAGGAAAATGGCTAGGATGTGGCAGGAAGTGCAAACACGGTTTTTGGTGTGGTACTGTCACTGCTGCTTTAAAAACTTCATATTAGTAGAAAGGAGTGGCTGAACGAGGAGGTGATGTGGTGATGGATGGTCCAATATTGGTTTTCCCAGAATCGTCTTGAGAAATAACAAAGTAAATGGAATAAAAGATGTATAGTCCACTGTCTCATCAGCAGAGGGTTTGACATACGTACTAGTTTTTTGTTTTTTAACAAGATGTGGAGAGCATCAAACGTTAAGAACAGATTTTATTTCCTATAAATCTTTCAGCCCAGACTCAAGATCTTCTTTCAGATCTTCATTCACAAATAAAGATATTGTAACAAACAAGATAGTGATTTGGGAGACTTTCCGTGTAGTTAGGTAGACACAATTCAACACAATTCAATATAATTTCTGTAAGAAAAAAATCAAGTGAAGATTTTCGTATCACATCTCTAGTTTTCGGAGGTTTTTTTTTTGCAGATACTGATCTCTAGACTTTGTTCTTGTGTTTTGCGTTTGAGGCAGAGGTGCAGTTTTGTTTTGACAGAATCTATTACACATTGAACTTGAGTGAATGTAAAACCAAATCAATTGAAATAAAATAGTAATTGAAATAAAACAAGTAAAAATGAGGGAATGGAAATGCTGGAAATTTTATCTTTATGTAGTCTTTTGGACTGGATTAAGATTAAAATGAATGAACAAAAAGAAACAAAAATGAAAACAAAAAAAATGAGATATGTATGAGGAAAATTAAAAGAAGGCCTAAAGGAGACTGTGAGAGTTACATTTCTCATTTAATCTGAAGTTCTGTCTGTAGTGAAAGAATAGTTACAACTTTGACATGGAATTCTATCATAAATATGGCTTTAATTTTCTCTCTCATTGTTTCAAGTAGATATGTTTTATCTCTCCAACCCTTTTATAAACTTATATGAGGTGAAGTTTATGTCTTTTGTTCTTTTGTTTATACCCATAGCTCCCAGTATGAAGATAGGCAAAAACATATATACTTCATATGAGCCTCAAGAATGAGAGGTTTTGAAAACTGCTTGAGTCTGCTTGGTGTGTTTGTGTCTATATTCTGTGGAAGAATATGAAGTTATTAATACACCAAATAAAATGTTGCATTGTATTTTAATGAATAAAATTTTCTTTTTTTGAACATCATCTTCCATGGTACATGTCAGTTGGAAGTGGGGATGGTGGCACATAGGGCAAGAGGAAGGAAGAAGGTGGAGGAAAAAAAAATAAAACAGATTCTTAGCCAGAGGTAAAATTTTCACCAGACCTCAAAGACTTTCAGCCCTCTATTCTTTATTGAAAATTATTCCCAAGACCAAAAATTGAAGAGACTACCATAATGTTAAATTATGCAATTATCCTGGGGTATATGAGGCTTTCTGAACTAACATGCTCATAGTAAATCTCTTTTTTAACATAAAATTAATAAATTTAATTAAAGGTGAGTCCAA
The DNA here is from genome assembly GCA_029593785.1 of Cabassous unicinctus. Lineage (NCBI taxonomy): Eukaryota > Metazoa > Chordata > Mammalia > Cingulata > Chlamyphoridae > Cabassous > Cabassous unicinctus. The sequence goes on along the minus strand of JAQZBX010016109.1, from coordinate 26,978 downwards.
GTTTGTACAGCTCATTTTAAGAATTAAAATATCGAAAGTAAATACACTGCTGTAAGGGAATGCATCGCTTACCTGTCACTGATAGCTAATGAATTCCTTCCCAAGAAAATTTAATTGAAAATCTTCAATGATATTTAAGCTTTCACAGAAGTGTAAACTACTGTGACTACAATTCACAATGCATTTAAAACAATTATTCTTTATCATTAAAGTTAATAATATGCACATTAACCTCTTATGTAGTCTAAATCAATATTGTAGTTTAAAAGATATGACCTCTGGACAGCTTTGTCTAAATATTGATTTCATTGTCATTTGGATAAGGTATCAAACAAATTACATGCCACGCTAATATCATTACTACTGCCCCCATAGAGCCTCTGACTTTATGGGTTCTATAAATCAGAACATGACATTACAAAAATATTGAGAACATCACAAAATATAATTGTCAAGGGGAAGAGATTTGACTATGGGAGAGCAGACTTGCTGGAAACACATGATAACTTCCAAATCCTTTATTCTCAGTGGACAGAAAAAAATACTGCTCTTTAACATGCAGATTGATTGTTGATGTTAAGTTTCAAATGGCTAGGATGTTCTAATTTTCCTTCTTGTGATGCCATAGATATTTCAGAAGAGAGTAACCCCATCTTAGTCATTAGATTAAAATGTTCTAATTGTACAATGTAGAAGTATGGCAGTTTTCCCAAAATACACTTGTTTAGGAATTCCTGTTACAAGTTACTAATGATTCAATGCTTTGAAAAGCATATGCTTGAGTGAAGGGGCTGAACCTTTCAAATGGTCATTATACACTTAAATAAAAAGAAGTTGAATGTTGGACATGCATCAAATTTTCCCTCACAATTAGGAATTTTATCTTATTTTTATTTTAAAAATTGCAAGCTGAAACGCCAGCTATATACTTTGTGCTTTTTTACTTTTTTTCAGTTTCTAAATTGTAATGAATTATGATTAACATCATTCAGTTACATCTGGATGTATAGTTACACCCAGCAAAACTCTTATTTTGATGTGTGTGTGTGTGTGTGTGTGTGTGTGTGTTGTATTTCACTTTCTGTTTACCACAGAACTTTTTGGTAAAGAGATATTGTCATGATCATGAAACTATTGAAACTACGAACTGTGGGTGCCCTTTGTACTAAAAACATTTACCCCAAATCTCTTATAGGTAAAAGTGACCCATTTTGTGTAGTAGAATTGAACAATGATAGACTGCTAACACATACCGTCTACAAAAATCTCAATCCCGAATGGAACAAAGTCTTCACATTGTAAGTAGTCATTACTTTGAGCTTATTTTGAAATGGTGCTAAATTATATTTATTTTTGAGATTTGTGTGTGTTTGCTTCTTCTTAACTGATTAACAACTCAATGTGTCTGGCCTTCCTTTTGCTAACACCAATGAATTTCATGACCGTATACCTTCCAGATAGTGAAACCTGTGGAAAAGTGTGTGCCATTTTTCTTTGCTTTCACAGACATTGTTTTAAACTGTGCTTTTAAAATTATTTGACTAAGGATTTTTTTCCCATTAACTGAATTGCTATACCGCTTCTTCCTTTTGTACTTTCTATTGAAATTCTCCCCCAGTTGCATTGACACCGGGAGGACAAAGCTCTATTTGTTCCATTGCTGAAATCAGCAAACAATCCAGTCATGAATGCAGCAGATGCTTTAGTTTTGATTTGTTTCATTTTAGCACAATAAGAATATTAAGTATTGTCCTAGATATCAAAACACCCTTTGAGTTAATTTTCCTTTTGTTTTAAAAAGTTTGTAAATCTTTTCAACCATGCACTGTAAGAGCTGACGATGCTACACTATATAGTACCTCCTCAGTTTGTTTTTTTTGACCGGGCTTTAGAAATGAACTCTAAACAAAGCAAAACTCTCCAAAAAGTACTTCTTTAAAAGTTTCTAACATGTCTTTATTTTTTGTATGTGAAAAACTGCTTAATTCCTCATTAATTTCTTGTAATTTCTCTGACTTAAGAACAGTAACTAATCAGCTTTAATTATCTGACCAATTTATTTTTAAGAAATTCCACATTTTTATAAGATACGAAAACCTAGTCAGGAAATGGTACTCCAGAGAAGCTTATGGAGAGTGCTTTCCCTGGAATGCATAATTGAATGAATAGGTTTGCTTTTTATCAAAGCCATTAATTGATTGCACCCTGATAAAGCCTCTTCTCACATGTGGTTGTGGTTTTTCAGTAATGAATATATATATTCATTTTTTGTTTTCTCTTAATTCATGTTTTCTTGGTAAACAATTTGATCAAAGTATAAATATTGTCAACAATTTGGGCTTACTTTTCCAGAAACAAAAATATGAAGAGCTCATACAGTCATTTATTAACGTATGTTGTTTAAATAGCATAATGGAATGCTATTTAATTTCTAAATCCCAAGGTGGTGCAATAGCTATAAATGTTACATTTTCTCCTTTCTGCTTTCTGTGTTAGGTAATTTTTACTATAAACCTAACAAACTCAGTGTTTTGGTAAGAATTGTAAAAAAATTTTAAAAAGGAGGAAAGTCCTATTATTATAAAGAAGAATAATTATTTAAAATATATTACGACTCTTGCTGAATCAAACCCGGTGGTGTTTTATGTGGTGATAACGGGAAGATAGGCATTATTGTGATAATGAGAAGGAAAAATATAAAAAATCAGGCACATTGATTTTTTTTTACAATAACTTATTCTGTGACCAACCAGATGGAAAATTATATTTCATTTAAAAATTATGGCTTGCAATTACACAGTCAAAGTTCCAGATAGCAGAACCATCACTTCAGTCTATGATGCCTTATGGGAAATTCTGTCAGAAATTCTACCTTGTGTATGTGTGTATGCAAATAGCATACATAAAAACACATACACACAAAGTCAGTTGGCGATATCTAAATTTTCAAAACCAGGTTCCTCATTGATGAAGACTTTTCTTCCCTTCATATATTTATTATGCAGCAATATTAAAGATATCCATTCAGTCCTTGAAGTGACAGTTTATGATGAAGATCGGGATCGAAGTGCTGACTTTCTGGGCAAAGTTGCTATACCATTGCTGTCTGTAAGTTTTATTCACCTGACATACTGCTCTATGTTGGTTTTGTTCAAGTTAAAAAAATAAATAAATAAAAACCCTCAGCCCTATGTCTGTCATTTCTCAACCAAGGTCTGTAATAAGAACACTAAAAATTTTAACATTCTCCATTCACGGCCATGTTGAATCCCATGATAGTTAATTTTTCCTGACAGACTTGATCCTGGTAATGAACAGGTACTTGTCAGAATTGCCACAGTTGTTTTGGGTTCTCTGTCAGTTTCAGCAGCTGGGGGTCAAAGGTCACTGAGGGAGTGTATTCAGTGGAGACCGCGAGACAGACGGCTGTCATGTCCTTTTCCCGCAGATTCAAAATGGTGAACAGAAAGCCTACGTCTTGAAAAACAAGCAGCTGACAGGGCCAACAAAGGGGGTCATCTATCTTGAAATAGATGTGATTTTTAATGCTGTAAGTCTTAACTTTGGCTTTTTTGTACTGCTAAAGAGTTCAGTTTCATGAAAGCTTTTGTTCCTGATTTGTAGAGAATTTCTGTCATTCCTCATTTTCTCTAAACCTTGATGTATCCTGGAGAATATGCTTCTGCCACTGCCTGGCACACCCACACTCGCTGTTAAGAGTTAGCGACTGCCGCTGCGGCTGTGCTGCGGACACTGCCTGCCGGCGTAAGAAATGAAAGCGCATGCATGTGCCACTGTATACATTTATATTTTATGAGCACAGCAGCCATGACTTTGAAACTTTAAAAATTATTGCAAATTGAACTGCGTGAAAAACTTGTAAACAACTGTAATATATTAATCCATAACAGACACATATGTTGATACATAGGTGAAAGCCAGCTTACGAACATTAATACCCAAAGAACAGAAGTACATTGAAGAGGAAAACAGACTCTCTAAACAGGTAAAACGCAAGGAAAGATTAATCCCTCTGGGGAGACCTAATTATATCTGTAAAACATCGAAGTTACCTCAAATAAACTTTGGAGGGGGGAAGACTGGAATTTTTGATCATATATTTATGTGAAAATGGCTCTTTCTCAACTTTCTCTCTCTCTCTCTCTCTCTCTTTCTTTTTCTTTCTCTCTTTCTTTAAAAGACCAAACACAGACAATACCAAACGAATAAATTGGATGGGGTAGTCAGAAAGGAATGGGGATAGCGTAGGTACTGCATTAAATGGATAAATGTTCATGCCTTAGCAAAAGAGTGATCATTTTGAACATAAAATACAATTTGATTGCCATGGAATGTGTAAATGAGAACACCAGAAACTGAGGCTCAAATTTATGTCCAGACCACCCACAGGTACAATGCAGGTGTGTGTAAAGTGAGCCCACCAAAAACCTCTTCTCTCTAGTCTGAATGATAGAGGGCTCCATCTTTTAAGGAAAACTTTCCTGTTAATTAAATTTTTAATTATGATCTTTTATAAGTGAACTCTTGTTGGCATTTTTAGCTAAGAAAACAGAAAATCAGGAAATCTGATTTTTCTATCACAAAGGAAAATCACTTGTAATTTTTTTAAAATTAGGTTTGAGTTCAAGTTAAGAAAAAGTACTAAGCCACCCCTTTTTAAAAATGTTTACTTCCAATTAACAGAGCTACAACAGTGTATTTGTTACATCTGTAAAGTCTACTGAGCATATTTGTGTCTTGAAATATTTAATACTTTTCTGTGCCATTAGAACCCTGAAAAATATATTTTTTAATCTAAACAATTCACCATAAACAATGGGCTCTCTAGTAGTTTAAAGATAGAGCATTAGTTACAAATGCAGTGTCTACCTAAATAGAAAATATAGATTACATTTCTCCACACTTATAGATGAAAGTAATAAAAATAGTTCTTAAAGGAAGGTGTTCAAGTACCAAGAAGAAAACAAATAAGGAGACCTTTTACTTTGAGAAGAATTTCAATTTTAAAAACTTGTTAAAACTATCATGCACATACATGCATATATATTTTAAAAAAATATATTTTTTTGCATATGATCTCCATAAACTTTACATACTTTACATAGCTATGTCTTTGAAATACCAGGTCAGCAATGAATTATATTTGGAAATAGCAAAATATTAATGTGCAGACATATGATTATCCTAATTCTTAAAAAAGCAGTATGTAATTTTTCAAACCACCATCTAATGCATCAGCTATTCTTTTTACAGTTGTAGTCATGCCTTATTTTTAAATTTTTAATTTTAATTATATCAATTCTCATATGTAGCTTTTAAAATAAAAGATTCTGTAATTACCTGGTTACTATAAATTTTTCCGTAACTCCAAAATTATGAAAAGCATGAGAAAATAGCCTAGCAATATTGATATATCAGTTAATTTTATAATGGGGTTATGCTAGTAATAAAGAGGAGTAGGGAATTCTACCAAAAAAGTGGGAAAAAGTAGTATATTATAGCAACACTTGGCAGGTTTTCTCCCTAAGATCCTAAATAAAAACATTTCCAACGTATCTATTTCACTTGGAAATATCTTGAAATGAAAGCATTTAATGAATCTTAAAACCATAGTAAGATTTAAGATTTTAAAATATATTTGTTTCATTTGTATATAAGAAGAAAAAAATTCAGTCTGTTAGAAATTTTTTCCTTTCAAACAACCTACTTGATAATATTATTTAAGAAAATATATTTAGCTAACTAGTTGCCCTTATAATTCAGTTCTTTGTACTTTCTCCTAAGATACCGCTTTTGTTGTAACTTATGAGCCAAATTGCTTGGTATGTTTTTGCAACTTTATTGACTTTCTCGGTCATTTGTAAATTGCAGTGAGCTTGAAGAATTTTGCAGTATATGTGATGGTTTTTAGTCTTGCAAATTCTAATAATGTTTTTATCTTCGTTACAGCTGCTACTAAGAAACTTTATTAGAATGAAGCGTTGTGTCATGGTGCTGGTAAATGCTGCGTACTACGTTAATAGTTGCTTTGATTGGGATTCACCCCCAAGGAGTCTCGCTGCTTTTGTGGTATGATCATACTGTATTACTTATATTGTTATTCATTAAATTCAGTAATCATAGCTGCTTGTTTCTGTGACTATAGTAACAGTTATGTTGATGTAGCCATTTTAAAATTCCTATTCTTAGACTTGACTGGACAGATTTGCCGTGGGCAGGAACCTGATGGATTGTACAAGGTCTCAGTCCAAGAATACATTTCCCCCCCTCAGATTTCCGGAATGCAAGACATCTCAGCCAATGTATAATTTTCTCTGTGACAGTGAAAAAGTAAAAATTTACATATTGCATAATTCCAAATCTCAATAGAAGAGCCAAGGAAAGTCCTTAATGTTAAAAAAAAAAAAAAAAAAGATTAATCTTGACCATTCTCAATTTGATTTTATTTCATTCTGCAGTTACTTTTCAAAATTTGAAAATCATTGGCAGTAGGATGCTAGTATAGTAATGTTTTAATATTTTAATCAACAGGAAGTGGATGTGACCTAGTTAAGAGGTATTTTATTATTTTTGAGATTTCCAGTATTTTTAAAAGCAAAAGTGAGAATTTGATAGATTCAGATAGTCCTCTAACATTGTTCATCTTGTAGCCTTTTACTCTGGTTATTTAAAATCTGCTAGAGAGACCAACTTGCCAAGCTAGAAAATCCAAAAGATACTTACCTCTGAGCTTTAGCTGGGATTTTCAGCTCTCAACGTTATTTTTGCTTATTCAGGATTTCAGTTTGAAGTTTAAGTGGAGTCCTTCTTTTGAAGTTCTTTATTTTCATGTTTTCTAATATGAGTACCTTATGCTTCCTTGTAGTTGCCAGTTTAGCAGAATACGACTTTATTAGGGAGACTTACAAGAAGAGCCTTCATTATAGTAACAAATCAACATTTTAGTATTACCATTCAAATGAGTGTATGCACATCTATTTAGTACTTAGAGCTCTGTCTTCCTCTCAGGCCTTGTATGGGACTTTCATTAATGTCTGAGCACATGGAACAAAGAGTGTGTATGTCCCTTTGTGTTGCAAGTTACCAGAAAGTTAGCCAGCCTGCTTCCCATAGACACGTTGTTGTCTTCTTAAAGAAAGTGATTGTCATCATCAAGTTTTAGAAAAGAAAAACTGCCTCTCTTGATATTCTTTTAGTAGCTCTTTCACATGCCAAATATCTTGGGGAACTATTAAGCAAACTTTATTCTGATTTTTTACCAGCATAGAGACACTTGGTCTTTAATAAGAAAAATGATACTGAGTTTCTATGTGTATTTTATGCCATTACCTCCAGGTTCCATGGGGCCTTATAATAGACTAAGTAAAATTCTACCAAAAAGGTCCTGCTGCCATTTTTAATTCATTCCTTCTGAGGTCATTCCCCACACCTGTTTGTGAAATCAGAATATAGAGAAATGTATATAATTATATCCTTTGTTCAGGAAAGTTAATTCCAAACACTTTAATATTACAGTGTGTTGTATAAGTCTTTATAAACCTTTCTTCTGGCTTCCAGAGGTTCATGTAAAATAAATTCAAGATGGCAGCCTTTTTTCACAATTTCCTTATGATTCGGGGAAAAAAAAATCACACACCGGAATTCTGAGAAACTAAAGTACATATACATGATGTTACTTGAATGATTTCATTGTAAGGAGATCACAGTTCACTGGAGAAGAAATGTAATAATACCTCTCTTAGCTGGTGGTGAGTTTTCTAACAGATTCAGTCCTATGAAAAAACCAGGTGAACATAAGAGGCATGCCAAAAAAAAAAAAAAAAAAAGTA
>JAQZBX010016109.1:0-19028 GCA_029593785.1 Cabassous unicinctus | reverse complement strand
ATACCAAGAACCAAACTTTATTTATATACACCTGAAATGTGAGCTGTATGAAAATGGGGACCCTGCTACTCTAACATCATCTTGGTATTCTCCCAATATAAATGGCTGACTAAATCAATGAACCAATCAATGAACCAATCAATCTGGAAACTTATGTTATTTGGAGAAACTCATTCTCCAATGATACCAGATAAATCAGGGTTTGACCTAATAAAGCTAGTTATTAAATGATGATAGACATAGCTTAATATTGTTGTAGCAATTTTTGCTGGAGTTTCCATTTAAATTTTAAACTACTTTGTAATCATTTGTCAATCATCTCTTTTAACCTCAGATTAAATTCTGATATAGAGAGATCCTTATATAAGAAGAATAAAAATAAAATGATGATATCCAATATCAAGCATTTATCAAGAGTGCCAGGGAACTCTTCTAAGTACCTTTCAGGCATTAGTACACTTAATATTCCCAACAACCCTATGAAGTAAATACTATTATTTTCCCAATGCAAGGAGGAAGAAACTAAGGCACAGAAGATTTAAGTACTTTGCCCAAGGTTGCACGGCAGATATGATGCTATGATATATTTTTTTATTAAAGAGGTTTAAGATATTTACCTCAATTTTAATATCATAATTCAGAAAAACAACATTGTAAAATCTTTATTCATCTTGTAGAAATTAAATGATGTATGTAAAAACAAAATGTTTCAAAGATCTCATTTCATAACTAGAGCTTTTTTGAGGCCAGTTTATTGAAAAGAACTGCTTTCCATTAGTAGAGGAGTATGCACAGCACCCCATTGTTTCATACATATTGTTCCCGTCATTCCCTGTTGATGGATCATGGGTCTATTATTATAATATTGGTTCCACTTGGCCCATTTTTCCATAAATGCAGCTGCCTCATGGAGTCCTTGCATTTGTAGCATTTTGTGGCTTGGTCTAAGGCCCAGATCAGTAAACTTTATATAATGTTTAAGTGCCCTTTTTCTATTCCATTTTATTTTTTCTTTTCTTACTTACTTTCCAAAAAATAAATGTGAATTAATGAAATCAAAATGGAAAAACAATAATTTTTTGGTCCCAATGTCAAATAAAGTGGAGACAGGGTTAGAGCTGCCCCAGCCTCTTTCACTTAGCCTGTGTGCTGTGGGGAAGATTCAAGGTCAGCTGACCACATTAGAGGTTGAAATAGGTCTGAAGGTGATAGAAAAAAATATAAACAAACACTTCTGAGAATGTCCTTGTTTTTGTGTGCTATGAATTAGGTTTTAAATTTAACTGTGACTATTGTAGGCCAAACTGCAAACACAGGTGTGTGTGGTACATAAGGCACTGCTCATCCTTGGAAGCCATCTATTGTAGAAGTGAAAATATCTCATAAATTGGGCCTAATTTTCATCAGGCTCTTGACCAGACATTTGCGTTCTTGTGGATGTCAGTGGGTGTGACGTGGGGAAAAAAAATAGAGAGAGCACATTGTCTCTCTCTTTTCAGTACTGTCATTTCTCACTGTAATGAGCACAAAAATAATTGGACAACTGAGCTATCAGTAAAAGGACACACTTCGGTGTGCGTCAAAGAAATATTTTACAGGACAAACTTTAATCTTTAAATGTGATTGTAGATAATTTGTGGTACCATCTGTCCATTTGGAATTGTTTTAGCCTTTTCTGTCGTTATACAGTAAGTGCCGCTGTGTTTAACATTAACATTTGATATTTTACACATTTAATTTCTGTTCTGCTGTGTGGTCCTTGGGGAATGGAGCGCTGGTGCTACATGAGAGAGACAAAGTATTGATCAGTTAACATTTCAGCTACATTTATGTATGTCGCAAAATTAATGAAAATGCCAGACAAAAATGTCAGAGTGCACAAAAAGGTAGAATTTAAATTTGGTAGTTTAATGAAAAGTTTAAGATGTGCATTATCAAAAATGTCCTCTTGCCTTTAAAGTACAATTCCTAACAGAATAACGAAAGGGAGAGACATATTTTACTTAGAGGAACAATGAACATGAATTATGAAGGGGTGTCAACTCCTCAAAGTACCTAGTGTTCCAAAACAGCATGTTTGAATGCTTAACTGTTAGTCATAAAATACATTTGTTTCTGTTCATATCTGGAGAGCTTCTGGCTTTAACCCTCTGTCCTGACCAGACTATGAGGCAGGCTTCCTACTGAGATTCTCTCCCAAGGTTTTCCTTGGTGTCCATGTGTTCCTTTTGTGTCAAAACTGAGAATTCCCTCTACAGCAATTCATTGAGGCCACTCTGGTTCATTACTCGTTCCTTTCTGGGTCCTTTTCAAATGCCTGGTTTTCCTTTGCTTCTAGATAATTTGTGCTCCTCCTTCATTCAATCCCCACTTTAGCAAAGGATCACACTCGGGACAACAGCTACTCTCAGAAAAGCTGGGCCATTATGCAGGAAAAGAGAAAAAGCAGAAATGATGTATGAAAATAATGACATGAGGCAGCTCTGTGTAGCCAAATGATAAAAAAATAAAAAAATAAAAAAATGGAGGAAGCACAAGCTGAAAAGAAGGATCTGAACTTGCAGAGATGTGATTATAATGCAACGAGCTTAAAACAATAGGCTCTGGAGGATACCTTACAGAGTACGTCCCATGTATAAAGCTTGCTGCTAATCATAACATAGGTGTTTTCTAAAAGTTATTGCAAACAATAAAGACGACGAAAAAGGGAGCCTTGCTTAAGAAGCAATATCAATGTGAAAACAAAGGCATGTCTAAGTCACTTATATTTCGAATCTTAGCATGGAAATTACTGAACAATATAGAGTAATTGAACTGATATATTGAAGTTCAGTTTAGGTTGACAACAGAAATTTCTGTTTTGAAAATTTAAGAGACATCAGTAATACCACCAACAAAATTATGCTTCAAGTCCATGATAATTTTCAAGCGATTCTATTAAAAATGTTTTTGTTGTTGTTACAAGTACTTTTTAGTGCTAGCAAAAAATTGAGATGTTCCCCATGTAATTTTTGTTGCTTCCCTACAACAGCAAAGCAAAAGGAACCCCAGAATCAAAGAAACAACAAATACTAAAGCAAAATTATCTACTACTGATAGTCCTATTCTTATACTCTTGACTTTTCCTAAAATTAAGGAACTCTAAACTTTCAGGTTCTCTTGCCATGCCTTACCTATTATGCTTTCCCCTGACATAAATATTTAAGTTTTCTAAACAATACTTAAAATTGAATTTATACAAATTTTAAAGCTACATTAAACATTTCCTTCACAAATATGCAAGTGAAGAGAGAAGACATCCTGTGTTTTACAGGTTTTGAAGATTATATACTGCTAAAGTTGCTTAAAATTCCCTTTATAAAGTCTAAAGTATTGACACTTAGAAGATTTTAGTACTACATTTTCCTTTTCAGTAAATAGATTGCACACCCAATTCATTTAGACATGCTTGCATATCAAACTAAGTACTCAAAAATACACATTTTTCCCAAAATTTATCTGAATTCCTAGGAAGAAAATGTTCAAACATTGGCCGAAGAAAAATTGTAAATTAGGTTTTCTTAAGTGGTACCATTCACAAAGGATTGTATATAAATTCTTGCAATTACATAAAAGCCTGCCTTCCCCTGAAACACCATGATTTAGAAGTGAGTTGATCGCCTTTAGCTAAAATCAACCTGATTCCTAGGAAAGGCAGCAGACCAGATACTAGCGGAACGAATCATTTTGACTATAGATTTCTCTAATTCTTCCCAAGGAGTGATGCTCCAGTTCAGTCTGTAGTCCTATTTAAATATAGTTATTTTTGCTTCATTTTGATTTTGTAACTGTTATATATTCAACACAGCACTTTCTCAAATAAGCACTTAGTTCTCTTACAAACAGCCTTTTCTGTTTATTGTAATAGATGTTATTAGCAAAAGGGCCTTCTGCTCTTTCAAGGGAAATAATGGCATAAGCCATAGGGTTTCCTATCCTCTGAAAAGCTTATTCCAGGTAAATTCTATTTTATATTTATAATAATTATTAAACCTCTATAGCACTTACACACACAATGTTTTCTATCATCTCTGTGCTCCTTACTTTGTCTTCTAAAGCGAGAAGGAGTAGGGTGCTGTAATCTGGGGAAGTTTTCATCTGTGAATTTTTGGGGGAGATAAAACTATTTCACTTTCTCTCAGGTATAGTGCTGTTGTGCTATACTGTAAACAAGCACAGATTCCAAATGTCACCAACATAACTATGATGCCATATTGAATCCAAGAATTAGCCTTCCCATGAGCCATAATGGTGTATGCAATTAAAATTGGGGTGGTGGGGGACACCAGTGCATCAGTGCAGTCTCCCACTGGCTCTGTTACTGCTGTCTCATTTTACCTCGAGCAGCCTTTCACTGCTCTGCAGGTAAAAAATATGTTGCATGGTCCAGATTTTACAACTGAGTTGGCTAAGGATCATAAAAGGAAAGTGGCTTTTCTAAAATGGCCATGCATAAAATTATAAAATAATGAAATCAGAGACTTCTCACTGTCTGCTCCAGGTTCCTAAACCAATGTTCTTGTCTTCTGAAGCACTTCTTGCCATCAAATTTCAATTCATTGCAGAATAGTATTATGTAAAGTGTTTTGCAAAGCAATTGTTTAAATGAATTAGAGAATTATATAATTTATTTTAATAAAAGTCTGTAGAAAAAGAGTAATAACTCTTCTGAAAGACTGTACATTATAAGAGAAATCCGGTCATTTGCATATATAAATGCATTAAATATACCTTAGTCGTTAAGTTCACTCTTCATGTGTTTTCATACCCCTTTGTACCAGATAAACATAAGAGAACAGGAGTAGAATGTTTCCTGTTGTCCCAGTTTTCTGTTTTGACCAGGTATGAAGATGCACCTTAGAATTATGAACATACTAGAATTAATTCGCCAGGTGAGAAGCTAACCTGAAATGTTAAGGAGGTTGCTCATGGTTTTCTTTGCCCCTTCTCTTGTAATTTTGCCACATACGCTATAATCAGTCTTTGCCACAGGTAGATTTGTTCGTTACAACTCTGTATTGCATCTTCTACTTTGTGCTGATGACGGAGGCCCAACACTCAGTAAATGGTAACATTTAGAGGTCAGTAATAGAGGAAAGATGAAAGACTGACCATTTCTCCTTCATACCAATCATTAGCTACTGGCTTAAAAGGAAGTAAGGAAGAGAAAAGCAGAGAGAAGCTAAGAAGCAAGGAAAGATGGAAATCATATCAAGGTATAAACAGATATTTGGATAAAAATAAAAGCTAGCCTGATTTTAAGGGAAGGAACAAAAGTTTTTAGAGACAAAACTTGGCTTTTTATTTGGTCTTAAATCAGTGCTTCTCAGATTTTTTTTTTTTTTTCATATTCTCCCCTCTAAGGAGAAAGTTTTAATTTAATTTATCCAGATAAACTAAATATTAAGGAATAAAATTTTGTTGGGGAGTGTTGGGCTTTGGAGGGCCACAGATCTCTGTAATAGCTAAGATTGTTTGTACTGTCCCCCAAGAACCAATTTCCACCCCCTTAGATGCCACTGAGAATACATTCCCTAAATGCAGTTTAATATACGTTTAACTATGTTTACCTTCATGCTCTTGGTGGTAAAGCCTAGTTTGGATTTTCTGTGGTTTGTACACAATGCACATTTTTCCCCTAGATAATCAGGCTGAAGAAAGAGTATTTGTGACTTCTATGCAAAATGATTGACTACACTGGAGTCCAATTAAAGGAAAGATTTTGTTTGGCTTTATAGAGATTGAAGAATTTGATCTCCTCCTCCTCCCTCCCTCCCTGACAGTTTTCTTCTGTACACCAATTCCAAGAGTGCATTGTTGTGCTTCACTGAAATGGAGAAGTGGGTGAACATTAATCCTGCTCTAAGTAATATAACCTCTCTCATTATGAGGGTTTGATGGGTTTTGACCATATATTGCACTGTATTTATGACTAATAGATAATCTCTATATTCTTAAATGAATACCATTAAATCAGAGATATAAAAGCATACTTCATTAGGCTCGATTACATATTAGCTCTTCATTGGAAGGGCAGGAAAAATGATTGTGGAAAAGGAAATCTTTAAAACAGTGAATATACTTGTTCTGTTGGCTACTCTGCATGGCAAGTTTCCTGTTCACCATAGGAATCAAAAAAAAAAAAAAAAAAACTTTCACTATTGCAATTTATCAACAATATGTAAATATGTGGTGCTTTAAATTCCACCTCACTGCACATAGATAATTCTACTGCAGTTGACTATAGTTAGTATTCTATACAGTTCCTGCCAGGTAGACTTAAGGCAGTTCTCAAATATTTGAAACAAGAATAGTTCATCCAGTTTTTTTAGACAATGTTGATGAATTAAACAATATTTCCCCTTAGTGAGTTAGAGATATCTTTTGGATTTAACTTAAAATAATAGATCACCAATGTTAAAAAGTAATCCATTAATTATCCATTAATAAGTATACTGATGTTGTATAAGAGAGGTGTCATATTTTGAAGTGGTATTAGTAAAGTGATGGGCTACTCAGGGAAAATGAGTTAATAAATGTAGAAGTACAGATAGCTGAGTTCACTTTTTCTAGTTAGGCTGCAATATTGAAAGCTTAAGAGAATCAGTATGTATCTGGTACTGTTTAAATTATTTTAAATAGAGTTTGGTTCTTACACTGAAAGAGCATATTGTGTCCCTCAACCAGGAGACTGGTACACTTAGAAGAGAGACCTTTGACCTAGCTTCTCCTATTTTTTTTGTTTCCTTCATTTTTGTTGTTAAATTTTCAAAATATCAGCCTCCTAACACAGTTTTGTTTCTAAGTCCTGAGTCTTGGTTGATGTGTAGTTAAATTGAATGTTCTTTCAAATGGACTCCCAACCTCCAAACAAGCAAGATGCCAGTCTTTTTAAGAAGTTGATTAGATCTTGGAACACATTTCCCCATAGTGGCAATGTCATAAGTGATGTAGAACCACTTAAAAAGACCATCTGTCCCTTCATAGAATACGAGCTGGAGAATGGAAACATCACATGTAGGAGGTAGATTCAATGGAATTATGGCTTGGTGCTCAGGATGCCAGGAACACATCCATCCCAAACCCAGCTTCAAGAGACAGCTCCTTCCCAATGACAAAGGCAAGGGATCTGCAAAGGTGGAAACTGTATGGGCTTTGAAGGGCACAGATGAAAGCATAGACTGATACAATTGGGAGAGAACTTAGAGATCATTTTACAGTAAAGGAGATTGAAATGCTAAGAGGTAAACTGACTTCTCAAAGTGTAGAATTGATCCCCTGATCCTTGGTATTTCCTGATAAGGAATGTTCTTATTTGGGAGGGCTGGAATTACCTACTTTGTATGGTAAATCTGTGCTCACTTTGCTTAGTATTATTCCTGCATTTAAGTAATAAGTGTGTACCTAATGTTTTGATGAACTTCTCTATTAGTTGAGATCACATGATACTATGTCTCCCCAAAACACTGTGCAGAGATGTGTAAAGAACTCACAGGGTCAACTCTGTGTTTAAGTGAGGTGCATTTTAGACAAGTATGTTATTTGGTATCTAAGTAGTATAAATAGCTTTTTCCCAAAAGTAAATGTAGACTCATTAAGAAAATATTTCCCATGTTTCAAACATGTATTTTCATTGAGTTGCTTAAACAGTTTAAACCACCTCTATTGATCCATGATGATTTAATAGGTAGCCAAGATGAATCCATCCATGGCCTAAATTTCCATTAGACTAAATAAATGCCAGGGGGAAAGTGTATGTATTCTGGGTTAAGAAAAACTGATGACCCAGCTTCATTGTATTTCTCTTCCTAAAAAATCCTTTAAAATTTTTTAGATCCAAATTATACTACCATACATTTAAACAATTTAATGGAATACTGTATCCCAAAACGTGGGAGATATACTGCAATAATAATAATTTGGAAAATTTTTGAAATATATTAGAATTTGTAGGGTGTTCCCCACTTCATTATATAAATTATATGAGGTATGGCTTGCTGTAAACTTGGTGCACCAATTTAGTGCTTTTGGAGTTACTGGAGTGAAGAAAGCTATATTAAATCATCCATATGAAATGCTTTGAAGTCCTTAAGTAGAAGAGCCTGTGGATAATTTAGGCCTGAATAATGTACACGACTGCAACACAACAGGTTTTTGTTTCTGAGGGCTATGTAGTCTTTCAAAATTTGTATTGTTATTGAAAAATCATTCATCTTAACATTAGTTTTGGAAAATGATCTATATTGGGCCTAATAAGGGAGATAAATCACAAGAAAAATGTACCTTCAGTGTTGGCAGCAAATGCATGACTCTTCCTCCAAAAACATACCAGAGACATGTTTAATAATACTTGGCTTCTATTTCTAATTGATGAGAATGTTTAACCTAAGTTTAAGCAACTAGGAAATAAAATGGATTGTAAACTGAAAAATGCCATTTGTCAGTATTTTTAATCCTTTTCTAGAACCAGTGACAGGAAATAAATTCAGGCTGTTCTGCTTGAGATGCGTTTCAGTTGCCATTAACAGATCTTCCCCCGTTTTCATCCACACTCAATAAAGCTGTGTTGAATGACTGAGTCAGATGACTTCAGCGGCAAAACTGGAAGTTAAAGCTGTAATATTGTAACAGAAACCCCCAACAGTAGTATCAGCTGAAGCTGAGAATAAATGTAGTATATCAGACATCATAAAAGGGTGAATGTGGGATCTATTTATGCCCTCCTCTACTATGAGATTCATACATAAGATTCACACTCATTATTCTCGTCATCTTAATGAGATCAGTGTGGGAACATTTCTCTCCTCTCCCTCTTGACTGTCAGAAATGGGGCACTCCATTATTTCTTCTTCCTCTCTCTGCTTTTAAGGGACTAGTTCTAATTTTTTTGGAAGGCCAAAAATGTTAACCGGTTACAGCAGGCAACCCCAGAGTCTCGCATATAGAGGCTTAAAGGACTTTAGGTAGAGGCCACAGTGCTAGTCTTTCTTGCTCATTCCCTCTCGCTTCTTTCCTTTCAGACCTTTTATCATCTGCTGTATTTCCCAAGGGTTTTCTCTGGAGAAGAAGGGAAAAAGACAATTTCTCCATGAGGAGGAAAATGGGGTACCTGAGTATCACCTCTAATTGCTATCCTCCTTCTTTCTGGGTCCATTGTCTTAATTAATTTTGCACACCATCTTCCTAAACCAAGTCCAAAAGTGTTTGGTTCATGTGTCCAAGTCAGACAATGTCCAGCCTTGAATTAAAAGAGATAAAATAGGCAAGGGACCAACTTCTAATGCATCTTATCCTCAAATAAATTTTCAGATTTGTCAAACAGCAGTCACTGTTTAAGTTGCTAGAAAAGACTTTTTTAATATTTTAAGAAGATTGAATTCCCTTAACTATCCTTAAGGACAATACAACAAAAACCATGGAAATATTATTTAAGTCATCTAGATATCTACTGACTATTAATTTATTTTATAACCACACTGTTTTTTGGTATTGCTTTCCTTTAGAGAAACTCATGTGTTAGAGGATTCCCTTTAACATGATTGAAGAATTTTAAAGTAGGCGTTTTTAATATTTTCTGCCCTCTTAATTATTACTTGTTTAATGCACCACTGTTAGCACAGGGATTATAAGTTAATAAAAATGTCATAGTATTAATGTATAAAACGCTATATAATTTTCCCCAGATAATGATTAGCAGCATAAAGCTATATTAACAATACTCTTAGTGTACAATCCCTAAATGTATTTGATTTTCCTCTTTTAGAAAGTAATTTTATTCTGAAATTCAGTAATAAACTATTTGAGCTAGGTAAGCTAGTTAATGCAACCTTCTTAGATGCGTGAATATTTTCGAGAGGTTTTGTGTTGCTAGGAAAAAGCACCATTCTATTTAAAAATCAATCTACAAGTTTTAAATGTTGTCTTAACATTCACCAGAGCTACCTTATTTAGATTCACAAAGAGTTTATTTACTACATCACAGTATTTGTTAAAAACAGTTGAAAAATAATATTAATAAGCCATTAGGCCATTATTACCTAATGTTTTTGTTCACACAGATAAATGGGTTCCTTTACCTCTCTTTCTTTTTAAGTAATGTCTCTCTGGCTTTGTTCCGTAGCTGCAGCAGGCTGTTAGTATGTATCTTTATACCATCAGAATGAATGAGATATATCTGTATAAATTATTGATTCACTTGAGCCTACTCGGTAATTCAGAGCTGAAAACTCTGGCAGCTTATCTAATAGAATGATATAACTAGCAGACTGAAGTTACCTACCACAGCAACAATTGCCTGTTGGGGGGTCAAATGCCCTTTTACCTTTATACCTGAACACCTGCAAATTGAGCTGTATCCCATTCAGAATTTTAAGAACAGGTCCATTGTCGTAGGAAGTAGAGTTTGTTTCTTGAAGAAAATTATGCCAGTTCCAGTTCTGAATGAAAGACAAGGCTTTTATTACTCAAGGGATATTAAGGCTGACTGCTTTTTTGAGAAAACAAATTTGCTGTAACTTTATCTGTAATTTAGTCCTGAATGGGTGCAAATAGACGGCACATTGTATGGAGCAGAAAGAAGAAAATAGGGGTTTGTTACAGCTGTACAAGGGCTGTGTAACCATTATATTTCCGAGCGAAGTCTTATCAGAGTTGCAGGTTATAAAGGGGAATATTTTTGTTACAGCCTTAGTATCAAACACCTGCTTAGAAATTTTAGTGTAGAATGACATTGGAAAAGAATGTGGGTTTTTTGGGGGGGTTTTTTGGTCTAAAACTATGGATGATGAAACACCTGAAAGTTTTCATATGAGCTGTCTTTGACTTAGAGACTGGCCCTATCCAGAAACTTCAGAAATTATAATCACCCCTTCATGAGATTGAATGCTAGACTTGGACCTAGTCAGATTGTTTTGGTTTGTTTCACTTTTATAAGGAAATTAGATTCATACCTTTATATACATTTTCCAATAACAGAATGCATCCTATACAATATTATTCTCATAAAAGTCTGATTTAAGCTTTGCCAATACTGAAAGCAAGATGAATATTTTGAGTAAGAGACAAAAGAACATACTTCAGATGATGAGCTTCCGGGTCCCAAAGGGTGGGGACGAATGGCTCATTTATTATTTGGAGAAACTCATCCCTTAGGTTGGTCACCCACTCCTTAGTCAGCAAGCTCAGCGGTTGTCATAGAAACACTCATTTTTACAATGTTGATCACATGGAACCAGACTAGGTAATCAAACATCTTAGCCATATGCTTGTTCTGAGATCCAACCTAGTCAATTAGCACATTTTCTATTAAAAACTTAGTTGTAATAGGTCTTCATTAGCTAGCAGTTGCCACAATTGAGTAGTTACTCAATTACGTCCATCCCCCAATCTCATTTTCACTTCCTTTCAGAGCCCAAGTAGGAATATATCCAAGAACATTTATGAGCCCCACCTCAAACAAAATTCATGACCCCCTACGTCAAACAAGCCGGTAGAGGTTGACCCAGGCTTTAATACATAATTTTTCTTACTATGTTTTCACGTGTTTCACTAGGCCCTTGGGCTGTCCCTTTTTCTGTTTATTTCAGAATTTCTAGTGTTTGTCTGAGCACCTTGATCACTGTGTTGAAGGAAGGAGGGGGAAGTAGTCTTCTATGGTAAAGGCCCGTTGATGAAACCTCTCCAGGATGTGACCAACTTCCTGCCCTTAAATCCATTTCTTCTTTCACCATATACCCGTCTGTCCACCCGGCACCCATCTGGACATGCCATTTTCCTGGAATTGCTCCCCATTTCCACATTCTGGCCCCTGCCATCTTCTGTCTGTGGCTGGTACTCTCCTGGGCCCTGGCTCTTCCCTTAGCACTTGTTCTCTGATGATAAAATCTTTTATCTAGGGGTAATGGAGATAACATGCACATTTTTCACTGTTCTTATGGGCAAAGTACTTTTGATTTTCTTAGACATCCAAGTCCTTAGTTGCAGGCAGGTATGAAAAGGCTGTAATTGAGATACTAGAGAGCATGTAGGGCGTTGACGTGCCCCTCAGATGATACTACGTAGGAAATTTCTGGCCCCAGCCATTCACAGGGATGCCCTTCTTGGTTGTTGAAAATTATACCTCTTCCTTCCTCATAAAATTATAAATATAAAACAACCTGGAAGAGAATTGGTGGTAAAGGTTTTTCTGAGCTTGGTAGCCTCGTTGTGCTTTTCTCTGTGTAATGTAAAATAAGCAAAAGTAAGATACCCTTGTAAGAAGTCTAACAAATCACATGTAGCTTAAAATACTAAGAGAAAGTTTTAACCTTCTCTGCATAATGAAGCATCAGAGCTGCAAATTTTCAGCCATCCGAGTGGCACATGAAAAGGAAGAATAGAATTAAAGTCATTTAACCATTTCTGCTGCTATCCATTCTCCAGAGTATGGTAGGCTCCTTTCTAATGCACCCATCCTTGCTGACCAAGTCTTTGTGATTGAGATTTGTAGGCTGGATTCAGTGCAAGAACGTAAATTGTTTCAAGAATGACAGATTACATCTGTTTTCTCCGCCTTAGCCCCCACCAACCCCCATGTTCACCTCTACAACAATTGGGTTGTTGGTTTTTTCAAAAAGTAATATGGTTTAAAAATCATTTTAAGTTACCCAACATAAATGATAAAATCAAATATTGGATTCACAAACAATAGCCTTTATTGGTTTGTGACAAGTGATCCATCTTTCTACATTAGTGCAGCTTTCTGAACCAGATTATTTTTCATAATTGATAATTTGTGAGTCATATATTTGTTATATGTCCTTTTATGGCTTTGAAAATAGTGAACAATGCCGAAGATCACTGAGCTATTATAAGGGAAATTATTTTAGGGTAGTTTATTGGCTGGCATTTTCTGAAAGTATGTTACCAGTAAGTTTTGCAGAGAATGTAACAAAGATAAAAGTAACCTTCCCTGCTTGAAAGAGACCAGATGAGTCTAGAATTTATAATGATAGCAATGAGAATTTATTTTTAGGAGTTGTTCATGTTTAGCGTGAGAACAATGAAAATACATAAAAAAATAAGAAAAATATAAAATGCAGTTCTTCAAGCTAAGAAAGATAATTTTGTTACATATATGGGTAATTTTCCCAATACACAAGTTAAAACACAGTGGGCTACTTGCTATGAGCATTACAATTATATCAACAGAATACTGACACTATTTCTTACTAATCAATAATTTTAGTTGATTTTGATGGATACCCTCAGCTAAGTACCACCACCCATAATACAATTTTTATCATTCAGTTATATATTTTGCTCCAAAAGCCTTCCAAAATGCAATAGGAAAGTTCTTACCATTTATTATGATTTATAATGATGTTACATGTGAATTAGAGCTCTACATTGGAATTTATTTGCCCCAGGAAAAGAAAATACGGCCTTTAAAATCTAGTTTGCCCAGGAAGGCAATATTTAAACCTTTATTTTTAACCTTAATTAATAATTCTCTCACACATCCTTATCATTTTTACTAATTCTGTTCACAATTGTTCTGACTGAACAAAGTATGAATCAGTTGGAAAAGTAAAAACCCAATTTACTGAGGTCTATATAAATGGAAAAGTATTTTTAGATGAATTAAATATTAATTTCACAGAAAATTTGTTATGAATCTGATTTAGAAATTAAATGTTCTTTCCTCAATCTTTATTAAAATTTCTCCTGAATAATTTAATTATAGTGAGCTATTTCTAATAAAATAGATTATCTACTTAATTAAAATCAAATTGAGATCATTTGATCATTACATAATTACATTATGATTATATACAATTAAACACCATATATAAAACATTTATCCTTTAGGAGAATCTAATAGTAGGGAAAATACACCTGTATGTTAGTGCCTTCACCATTTCCACTTTTAAAGTTATAGATTCTATTACACACATACATTATATCATCTAATTGCTTAAAATTCATACTCTAGTTGGGAGAAAATGCTGAACAATATAAAGTTAGCTATAAATCACAAAAAAACTGGCATATTTATTACCAGTAAAATGCCTTTTCTTAGGTAATGTTTAATTTTTGAACTCTTTCTTTAATTGAATTTTAAGAATAATACTTTATATATTTCAAAGATATAATTTAAATTATTACTATTCAAAACCAAAATCCAATCATGAAGAATGCTATTCTTTCCTTAGTTAAACTGAATATGTTCTAAATTGTGTTTAAAATAAAGGATATGTGGAGCATTTTCATCAGATAAGCAAGCAAAATGTTTGAACTATATAAATAGCAGTATTAAAGATGGATAACTTTCCTTTATGCATATCTTGGAAAATGCTGACAAGGTTATTTAGCATCTCTAACAGTATGAGGAAGAAGTTTCTCTACCTTCTCCGATGTTTCATTGGCCTCATTTATGGCATCTGCAGTGATAGTGAGATAAATTTATTTGTACCTATGGTGTGACAGATTGTTGATGTGTTTTAACTATAATATATTATTCAGTTTTGAAATGTACTCTTTTTAGAGTTGGTATTTCTTTATAGTTGAAGGGAAATGCTTTTTAAAAATCACTCTATATATTTCAGAAAATGTGATCTATTATATAAAATACTGAGAATTCAGTGTTGATTTTTTTTTACCAGTGAAAATCAGATTCCTTTATTGTAAGATGGATTTTCTTCAGAGCTTCATAACCAAAGTATTTTTGATATTTTCTTAAAGAAAAAATAGTTCAAAATATGTATAATTTCTGGTTTCACTATCAATATGGAAGGTAGATAGTTTGAACAAATGGATGTTAAAAGCCATATAGAGTCAGGGGATGTAGTATAAACTGTCCCCTCCTGCCTGTCTTTACCTCTGCCTCATGAAGTTTGTTAAAATCCTGGAAATTAATGCAAATTTTGTCATTGATCACTCTACCCAAAAAAATCACTACAATTATCAATATAGGTCTATACAGAGACCCAGTAGATTCAGCGGTATTAGAATACATTATTGAGAGATAACTACTTCCCATCAGAAAAGCAATTCACATTTTTCAGAAGATAAACTGCCAAAAGAAAAAGAAAGCGGGAAACAATGTCAGAAAACTCTAGAATTGGATTGTGTTTGTAAAAACAAAAACTGTCAATGCATAGTCCTGTGTGTTTCATGTAATCTTTTACATGCTCCTGGACTCATCCTTATCAGTAAACAAGTTACATGCTGCCTTTATGTAAAACTGTTTACCTCTTTTTCCCCTCCAGGCCAGCTGTCTTGTATGTCATTCTGCAGTTTGGCCTGTAGGTAGCAATCTTGCACCATAAGAACGCTCCATTTCCTTAATTATTTAGGCTGGAAAGGCTTATCCCATTACAGATCTGTTAAATGAAAGTGGTATTATTTGCATAAATTCCAGACTTTGATGGTAGTTTGCAGTCTTAAAACAGTGGCCTACTGATTACTTATGTAGTGGTTTGGCCTTGAAGTTCACGATTTTGTTCAGAGGTGACTTTGCACCGTGACCCCATGTAGGTGGGAGACAGCAGAATGGTGGGGTGTATAACCTGGAATCTTGAAAATCTGAGGTCTCCTGTCGGAAAAGCAACGCTTTCTTTCTCATTCAGCTCTTCATATAAAGAGAAATCACAAGTCTTCTAAAATGTAGAGTCACATTTTTGCACTTATGTAGTGTAGATTACAAAGTGCTGCTGAAGTCAGGCTCTCACATGCAATGAGGCAGCGCTGTCGGCACCGTAGAACCATTACCAGTTTACATGTGTTTAACTTTATTCCTATTGAGATTAGTTAAAAGTTGAAAGTACCAGCGTTACATATGGTGGCTAGTTATTTTTCAAGAAATACTCTAAAGCAGGGGTTCTTAACAAGGTCCGTGAGCTTGAATTGAAATTCAAAAAATCATTATTCTTGTGGGGACGTGTTGGTGCAGGTGTGATATTAAATAATACACAGTATAGAGTGGACTTAGTAAGGGGTCCATGGTTTTCACCTGACTGGCAAAGGGGTCTGTGGAACAAAAAAGGTTAAGAACTCCTGCTTTAGCCACTGCCTATATATATTTTTTAAATAGCAAAGATCATTTCCTTCCTTTCTTCTTAGCAGTTTTTTGGAATTATCAACAGCAGTATATTCATTCATACAGTTGCAGAGCATGTGTCCTTACCACAATGTACCTTTATTTCTAATTCCTGGATTGAAAATAGTACAGGATGTTTTCAGAATTATAACATTGATTATTCCAGAAGAATAATTCCCTTTTGTGAGCAGGAGGATTTGTCCAATTTTGACTTACTTTCGTTCCTTCCTTCCGCACTGGCTAAGCACCTACTAACTAGCCAGACTATGTTCAAGACTGGGATTCCAAATTGTTGGGACCTGACCTCTGTGTGGGAAACAAATGGAGGTGGGTCCAGAGAGGAGGGGCCCTTTTGAGCTGGGTCATAGAGGTCTAAATAGGAGTTTGACTGGTAGAGAAGGCAAGGAAGAACATTTCAGGCAGAAGGAACAAACACCATGGTTTATTAATTAGTACTATTAGAAAAGGTTTAATTAGCACTCCAAATAATACTTAGCACTTCTTTAATTTTTTTAATTTTTACAAAAAAGTAAATATTTTTATTTTTTCCATTTTATTATTCCTATTTAAATATCAATTAATGAAGTACCTATGAAAATATTTCTATTTTTTCTAGTGATATACTGAGGATGGAGATGCATTTTAACTAGGCAAAAATCTCATCAGTATATTTTACATTTACATAATGTTACACCTATGAATGACTAATTCTATGACATTTTTGTGAAGTTCAAAAACAATTATAAGCTGTCATTCCTGTATATATTCCTTTGTTACCAACAGGATTTTAGAGAATGGAGCTCAGCTTATTTCAGAGATCCTTTGAACAAATTATTCCTGAATGATTGTATTTCTTTAGATGGAAACATATTTAGGTAGGAAAGACACAAACCATTGATGGTTACCACCAGCCCAACATATTTCATACCCTCAGCATTTTAAGTTTCAGTTTAAAATGACAATACAGTGCATCTTAATTTTGCAGAAATTGCCTCATAGTTCTAGAAATTGTGCACCATTAGTTACCACTTTTGTTGACAAAACTTAACTACTTTTCTGACATTTGAAATTAATCCAATTGCAATAAGAAACTTATGGCTGCAATTGCATTTTGGATACATCATGACTACTCTTTATAGTACCTGGCGAAGGTTACAGAGTGCAATTTCAAGAATAAGAAGAACTTATTGTTTGTGAGGAGTAGCCTTTGATTCCATGGATCCGTGGTTATTAGAGCTGCAGCTTATTCACAACAAATATTCACATCTTAAGTGGTTAGATAGAGGTGTCATTTTCTCACAGGGTGACCCCCGGGCTGGGGGTGGGGAAGCAGCTCAGGAAAAAAGCACCTGAGTAAGAAGTTTTGAACACACTGATGGAATTGAGATGAGAAAACTAACTTTAATGTGGTAGGGAGGCTTCTGCATTCTTAATGTTACCCATTTGATTATTAGAGCCTTCTTTATTTTTCCAAGGCCTTCTGGTCATAAGATTTAATGACATATTCCTTTATTAAGTACAGTTGATTTACATGTTGATTGTAATTAGATTCAGGCATAGTTTTAAATATTACTTTTCCGTATGCTCTTCGAATTCTGAAAAATGCTCTTTTTCTTAGCTACAAATGTAAATCATCGCACAGCCCTTCTCTCCACCTGCTCACCACCCTGCCCCCAAATCAAGGCTTAGACTAAGATACCAAACAGGTGAAGGAATTGCAGTTTCAGGGGATCAGTTCTTATCTTAGCTAAAGGAGGCTGAAGTTACAGATGAAAATAGAAGGTAGAAAACAGGTGCTTCAGCAGGTGGGTTTGTGATCTTTTGACATTACACTGGTTCTCATAGTTTCAGAATGATTTCAAGAAGCAACAGAGCTCCTTCTGTTATAGAGAAATCTGGGGCTTGCACACACAAGGGCTTGCCTGTGTGGGTGATGAACTTGACTTGGTGGAGATGACATTTCCCTCTCTCTCTAATTTACCTTACCCTGATATATATACAAATGTATACATTGCTGTCTCAATGTAGTCAGTAAAGACTTTTTACCCCGAGTTTCCTTCTTTTGTGTGGGAGAGGGACTCAAAGCAAAGATTCCATCTTTGTTTTCTTTCAAACCTTACAGATCCCATTTCCAGAGTAATAAAGTAGATAGATCTCCGAAATAAAGAAAACACTAGGAATTATGACCTTTTATTTCTTAATTTTCTCAGGAGATGTGAAGTTACCCTTAGAGCATAACAGTTATAGAAAGAGACTTGGACTTGGCATCACATAGGAACAATAACCTTGTATCTCTTTTAATAGTTAAAGGAGATAAATGGGGTCCACTCTTGAGAAATGAATAGTTAGTACATGGTTTAATAAGATCATACCAGCCGCTATTTGACAGAGTACATGAAACTTTGAAGAAGTTCTTAGAGCAGTGCTTCTCAAACTTTGATGTACATACACATCACCTGGGAATCTTGTTAAAAGCCAGATTGTGATTTAGTAGGTCTAGGGTAGAGTTCCTAGATGATAGCAATCTACTGGGCAGGGACCAGACTTTGAATAATAAGGTCTTACCATAGACAAAAATGTCAGTGGTCTAGCACTATGGTTCTCAAACTTAAGCATGCTGAAGAATCACCTGTAGGGCTGGTAAAAAACACAGAAAATTAAAGCCCATCCGTAGGGTTTCTGAGGCAGGAGGGCTGGTGTGGGGCTCAAGAATGTGCATTTCTAGCAAGTTTAGAGGTTATGCTGATGCTGGACCAGGAACCATACTTTGAGAACTACTTTTCTACTCCAGTCTACACTACTGGGTACCCATTAGAATCACCCAGGGTGCTTTAGAAACACACACACACACACAGCTCACCCTTCAATGCTGACTTAATTGGTCTTAGATAGAGCCCAGGCATGATGAGTA
>JAQZBX010016108.1:0-36843 GCA_029593785.1 Cabassous unicinctus | reverse complement strand
TTCTACATCCTGTGGGAAGTGCAAGAGCATTAGCTCTAAGCAGGCTGGGAAAAGTTAGAGATGTGCATTGTAATCCCTAGAGCAAGCACTAAAAAACAAAAAGAAAACAAAAAGTAAAGAGGCATAGTTAAAAGGCCAATAGATAAATGCTCCATTGAGAAATTAACCAAAATATCTGTTTCCAAGCCAATGAATCCTATAGAGTCAGGGCAGAGGAAACTCAGAAACCAACTCACAGAGAAGCTTTCCCAACTCAGGCCACACTTGGAAGCCTTCAGAAGTAACTAGAATTAAAGATGAGCTCATTGATAACATAAATCAGGAATACAGGATAATGAACTATGTAAAGGCAAGTTAGAAAAAAAAAAAAACACCAAAAAAACCAGTACTGTGTTTTTTTTGGTTTTTTGTTTTAAAAAATATGGAACGCTTCACGAAGTTTGTGTTATTCCTTGCGCAGGGGCCATGCTAATCTCTGTATCGTTCCAATTTTAGTATATGCGCTACTGAAGCAAGCACAGTACTATGTTTTTTAAGTTTTTCTTTGCTGGACCTCTAAGTATTTAACTTGAATGAAAATGAGTATTAGCTTATAACACCTGAAAGATATAGCTTCTAAAATAAATAGCTCTATATCTTTCATATACATCTACTTTACAAAATATAGTTTTTATTGTATTTGTATGGGAAAGCCATATATTGCTCAGTTTTGTTGTTGTTGTTGTTTCTTTAAAGATTAACTTTCTATCAGGTTGAGCTAAGAAAGCTGAACTTCTACCTTAATAATTTATTGTCAAAAATTGCTGTGTAAGGGAGAAGGTGTAACTCAGTGGTTGAGCACCTGCTTTGCATGTATGAGGTCCCAGGTTCAAACTCCGGTACCTCCTTAAAAAAAAAAAAAAAAAATTCAAGTGTAAATAAATACGTCATTCAAAAATGTTAATTGAACACTTCAACTGAAAGGCAGGTATTGTCAGAACATATAGAAATGTTAAATCCAATTATAGACTATGTATGAAAAAAAACCCACTTAAAGATACAGATTGAAAGCAAAGGGATGGAGAAAGATATCATGGGAACAAGCACGAGAAGGCTGCAGTAGCTATAATCTCATCAGACAAAAGACCAAGACAAAGACCAGCAAGGCCATTTCATAACAAAAGGATAACTTCATCAGAAAGACAAAAATAATTATAAATTGTCTTTGAACCTAAAAACAAGAGTTTCAAACATATCAAGCAATAATGGACAGAATTTAAGGAAAAACAGGCAATCCCATAATCATATTTGGAGATTTTTAGCACCTCCCTCAGAAATTTATAGAACTAGATAAAAATTCAGCAAAGATGGGCTGACAAATACTCTCGACCATTCTGTCCTAATCGATACCTGCAGAATACTACATGCAGCAATTGCAGAACACACATTCCTCCTAAGTGCACACAGTACGTCCACCAGGTTAGACTACATGCTGGGCCCTAAGGCAAGTCTAGGTATGTTCTTTGACCACAAGAGAAATAAATTAGAAACCAACAGCTCTAAGGTATCTAAGAAAACCCCAAATCTGGAAATTAAACTTTTAAATGATCCATGGCCAAAGAAGAAGCCATGAGGGAAATGAGAATGGCTAAGAAGGCAATTACAGGGAAGCGGGTGTGGCTCAGTGGATAGAGCCCCCGTTTACCATATGGGAGGCCCGGGTTCGCGTCCCGAGGCCTCCTTGTGAGGGCACGCCGGCCTGAGCGGTTCGGTGGGCTGATGCAGCAACCTCACGGCAGGAAGCGGGTGTGGCGCAATGGATAGAGCACCCGTTTACCATATGAGAGGCCCCGGGTTCGCTTCCGGGCACCTCCTTGTGAGCTGATGCGGCAAGACCTCACAGCAAGGGGGAGATAAGCAGACACAGAGAAGACACGCAGCGAATGGACACAGCAGCACAAGCAGCAAGGGGGGGATAAATAAAATAAAATAAATAAATCTTTAAAAAAGAAGGCAATTTACAGCTTTAAATGCTTACATTAGAGAACACGGAAGGTCTAAAATCAATACCTAAGAGCCCACCTTAAGGAGGTTAGGAAAAGAAAAAAGAAAATCCAAAGTACGTAAAAGGCAGGCAATTATTAAAAAAACAACCAACTAGAGGACCCTGTGGACGTGAAGCCACCCCCTCTTCAAAACTACCTCGTTGGCTGCAGCTGCCATGGGAGTGGGGTGGTTGACGGCATCGCCCAGAGCAATGGCTAAGCGGAGATCCTTCTGGATATATTTCAGGTAGAAATCAGGTTTAAAGTTTCCTTGCAGGATATCTGAGGAGGGAAAACCACTTATGAGAAGAAATAAAAGGACCCTACCCTACATAAGAGGCCGCCTGCAGTAGCATGAGGGCTGAATGACTCTCAATTCCACCCAGCATAACCATTTTGGTCCCTCCTTCACCCTGAGACACCCAAGAGACTAAGTAGTGTTCCTGTGCCCCCAAGTCCCACCCACCATCTCTGAGACTCCACTGACCAGGGCATGGGCTGAACGGAGGGAGGGTGCTGCTTTCACACCCAACGAGCCCCTGAAGAAAAACCCTTCTGTAGCAGGAAGCAGCTGCCTGCCTGACCCAGTTCTCCAGAGATAATGAAAAAATAAAATGTAAGATGACAGGCCAACTTTACTTTGGCACTTTTGGTCCAGGAAGATGCTGGCCAACTGTCCCTGATTGAGGATGTCCAAGAGTGTCTGCTGGGACTGGCCTGTCACTTGGGCCAGGGTCAGTCCCTCAGCGATGGTGGCCATGAAGCTCCCCTGGACCATGTTGACGATCAGCATCATCTTGGCCGCGTTGCCAACCTCACCTGCCCAGGGCAAAGAGTCACGGTCACTTCACAGGAATTCCACAGGCAGGGACTTTCTGCCCTGCACTCGTCCCTGCTTGGAGCCCCCCACCCCAACCCCATGGACCCACCTCTACATCCAGGGAGGCCCCATTCACCTGCCCCTGACAGAATGGCTCTGACCCTTCTGGCTCTTCCTCCTTCCAGGCACTGACTGTGCAAGTCAAAGGAAACCTTCCCCTGGGGGCCCCAGGCAGAGGCTGTGCGGGGTTGACGCTGTCATCAGTGCCGTCTACAGGGGGTGTGGCCCACCCAGCCTCCAGGCCTCCAGGCCTGAAGGGCACGACGGGTGGGCAGGCATGTTACCTAGAAAGAAGGAGGTCTTCCCCATTGCCTGGAAGCAGCTGCTGCAGTCCTCATACAAGCCCCTGTCTCCGGCTGCTAAGATCACCAACATCCCATCATTAGACAGCTGCTGGTTCCCTGAGACTGGGGCTTCCAGAAAGCGGCCCCCCCTGGACACAATCACCTGGAAAGGAAAGTCACAGCTTTGGGAGGCCTGGCCTCTCACAGAGGCCTCCAGGCATGGAGCAAGGGAAGTCCTCAGGTGGGCGGCCACTCATCCCTGAGGGTACGTCTTCTTGCCACCCCCTTAAAGAGCTAAGGGGTGTGAGCACTTGGCCACCAGGGTGGAGGCCCCAAGGCCTGAAATCTGTACCAAGGTGAGGGACTGATGTTGTTGGATTAGACAGACCATTCTCCATCAGATGCATGGATGACGTGGCAGTGGAAAGAAAAGCTGGGGTCTCCTCAAAGGCTCCCCATTGACTCAGATAAGCAAACATGAGCAGAGAATCCAACGGTTTGGGTGAACACACCTTCCCTCTGGACACTGCCCTTCTTAACTTCAACAACCTAAGAACATACAGGTAGCCCAGAAGTCACTGCTGTCCTTTGGGCCCAGAAGTTCAGGGAGGAAGAATACTTTGCTACTGTGTCAACTGTAGAAAGCTATTTAAACCCAAAAGGCCATGTGGGCAGCATGGCCTGCTTCACATCATAAGACTGGCAGCTACAGTACCCGAGTCCCATCCCAGCTGGGCAGAACCCTCCCATGGCCACCGCGACTAGCTGCGGCTTTGAAGGTAGGGAGTGGAGACAGGCTAGCCACAAGGCTACAGGTCTCCTCTCTCTTTGGCTTTGGCTCTAGAGAAGCCAAGTTGCCCACACTTGGGCATGGTCCCTGTGGGTCCTGGGCTCCAACTGAGCAGATGCTGGGGGGCCAGGCGGAACGAGGCCGCTACCTGGGCCAGCTCAGTGACTGTGTCTGCGTCCACTGTTGACATGTCCACGTAGCATTTCCCGGGACGGATCCCTTGCAGCACACCACTGGGACCTAGCACCAGCTGTGGAGACACAAGGGAGAAGCAATAGCCCGGGCTCCCAGTGGGATGCCCAAGGAGCCCTTTAGACCCAAGTTCAGAAACCTGTTGCTTTTTGGGCACATTTCCTGATTAGAAGCTAACTATTCAGACTGAAAAGGAAAGAGCAAGAAATAAAAGCAAGGGACAGAAATGCATTTCCAGTATGTCTGTCTGTCTGTATTTATACATCCATCCATACATACCAAGGACTGGGGATTGAACCTAGGACCTCATATGTGGGAAGCAGGCACTCAACCACCAAGCCACATCGGCTCCCAAATTGGTTTTTCCATTTGTTTTGCTTGTTGTTTCTTTTTTGTTGTTTTTTTCTGGAGGCACGGGACACTGAACCTGGGACTTCCCGTGTGGGGTGTGGGTGCTCAACTGCTCGAGCCACATCTGCTCCCATTTATTTTTAAAAAGGAATGTGTATTTCTTTTTATTAAAAATCTCCTGATTAAAAAAAGGAAGCGCAGCATTCAGGTTTTGGGATTCTTTGAATTTCCATCGATTGTAATAGTCACCAGTTTACTGAGATGACTACTACCATCTGAACTCATAGAGCAATAGCTAAACATGGACACTTGGTGCAAAGCACCAAAGGCACACTGTGCCATGAACAAGAACATGTGAGACAGGCCAGGAACCATTTACACTCAGATCTCTTGGATCCTGGTGGCTCTCATTCCATTGTTCTGAATTAAAGGGAGTCTGTTCAATTTCTGCAAACACCCTTCCCTATGGGTGACGGCCCCGGGATGGGAATTTAATTCCCACATGCTGACGCTTACTCTGTGTGGAGGGGAGATGGGGCAGAGGCCAGCCTCTGGCTACAGCCAGCTTCCCTGGCTACAGCCTGAGATGCCGGGGGTGGGGGTGGGGGGATCCTTACGTCCTTGGCTGCCTTTGGATCCGACACGCAGGCGAAGGTGATGTCACAAGTTGAAACAACTTCAGCGGGGGTTCTTCCTAGGCGGGCCCCCTCCTGGATGAACAAATCACACTGCAAAAGTCACAGACCCCAACATGAGCTGCAGGCACTGCACAAAAAACATGCTGGCTAGGCCAGACATGTGTTAGCTGGTCCTCCTCACCGCCACCCAAGGAAGGGGGCTACCCAGGAGCCTGGACACCAGAGCTGGCCGGACAACTTCTTGAGGGAAGCAGACGGGGCCTCTTGAGGACTGTCCGTGTTTTTGCAAACCTGGTGCCTAGAATGGTGTTCTACTTCACAGCAAGCACAAAGCCAGTGTCTGCTGATGGCTTCCTGTCTGAAGAACAGGACATTGAGCAGTACCTGTCCCCAGCCCCCTCTGTGGTTGCCCTGGCTACGGCAAAAGCCACCCCAGTGCCCTGAGCTATGGCAGTAAGCGGGGGACTCAGGTCTGGGGCTGGGGGGCTTCCATCCTGGCTGAGGCGCCTCACTGAGCTTTTATCTAACACTGTGGCTGGGTTAGGACTTCTGGGGGTCTAAGGGTACTAACTTCTCTTCTCTGAGAATTAAAATCGCCAGAGTTTCCCATGGCAAAACGTATTATGAGTATTTTGGTGTATTTCCTTTTTCCATAAGCATATTAAAAAGTACTTAGAATAATTATCATTTCTCATGGATGGCTACAAAATATTCCATTGACAGAGATACCTTAATTTACCTAGCGGCTCCCCTACAGTTTGATATTGAGCTGCTTTCAATTTTTAATTTTAACTGACCCCAACAAACATCTTCATTTACAATGCTTCCCCACTGTTTCAAATCTAGGTCTCCATAAGTAGAATAAAACAAGTTCCAAATGGTTTTAAAATTCTTAACAGATTTAGACAAATACAAATGGCTTTCCAATAGGACTTTGCCAATTTATAATGATCACCAGCAAGGTTTCAAATTACTAGCACTGAGTACATCGTTTAAAAACAGAGAAGCCTCTATAAATAAATCTAAATTTTTTCCTACTTCATAATTTAACCAAGCTAAAAAATGGCAACTTTGTGTTTGATATATTTTGGGTACTCCTGATTACTGACTGTTTTTTATTCCTTTGTTTATTGTGTTTCCTCTTTTGTGAGCTATTTTTTGTTAGAGTTTTCAAGCTACGGGTTTAGTAAAATCAACATATTATCCTTTTTTGATCATATTTGCTACAAGAACTTGCACTTGTAGGTGGTGTACCTTCAATTTTGCTTACTTTTTGTTAGAGGACTGTTATCAAAAATAGTGATTTTTTTTTTTTAGTGATTTTGATAGCTTCTAGGCTTAGAAAGACCAATGTTAATATTTTATTTTCTTCTGGTTTGTCCTTAAACATTAATTCAGCAATCTATTTGGAATATATTTTAGTATGTGGTAAAAAATGAGATGAGTATTTCCCCAAATTTCTGCCCAGTTGTTCAAAACATCATTTTCTGACCAAGGCTTCATGCTGCTCCACTGATTTACTATGATGCTATCCTACAGAGAAGTCCTAGGAGAGCTAGTCTAATTTTACAGACTTATGTTTATTATTTCAGCAGCATACAGTCTTTCAGTATTGTAGCTTTATAGCACCTTTTAAATTTTGCTTAAGAGAGTCTTTCCTTTTCTGAAAATTTAAAAAATGTTTCCTATTTATTATTCCAGAAGAACCACAGAATCATTTTTATCAAGGTCCTTTAAAAAAAATTCCATAGGGACTATCATTATTTGTGCCAGGCACTGTGCTAAGTATTTCACACCATCTCAATTAACTTTCATACCCCTAGGAAGTAGGTGCTTTTACCACTACCATTTTTATAGATGGCGAATCTGAGGCTTAGCGAGGTAGAGGTCTCTTGCCTAAGGTCAGAAGCAGAGTGGTGACTTGAATTCAGGTCTGCCCAATTCCAAGACCAAATTCTTAACTGCTCTGCCTCCCTGTAAATTAATCTGGAAAGAATGATCATGTTATTTAGGTTTTCAAGCAAGAAAATTGGATGACCCAAAGCACTTACGCCAAAGGGGAACGAATGTCCTCCTCACAAACCCTCTGATTGTCCTGACGTTCTTGCAGCAACGCATGCCTACATTTTCTGATGACCCTAGCCTTCAGCAACCTCAGGACCTTAGAAGGACGTCTGAATCTCAGAACATTCTGCCAGTGGGGCCTGTGAGACTCACTGCTGGCAATCCTACCGATGCCCAGCGCCCAGAGCCCAAACCCTGACTTGGCCTTCAGCGCCTGTTTTCCCAGGGTCCTTTTCAATCGCCAACCACTTTCTTGATCTTCTTGAAAAAACATTTTGTGAATTTTTTTTTACTTTGCCTAAAACATTGTTAATTCACATTCATCCATTCCAACACCTTCTTCAGCAACCACAGCTCATTTCAGCTCTCCCTACTGTTGTGACGTTTGCAGAGCCACCAGGAAAGCTTTGCTGTGCACGTGGGGGGATGCTAATCCATTCACAAACATTCCCAACAACATCATGTTCCTCAAGAAGCTGGTACATTTCTTTTTTAAAATCTTTCCTCTTTCCTTCTGGGCAAGAAGCATGTGCTTTATTTTTCCAGTACTCAGACTATGGTCCTTCAACTTTTCTTAGGTGGGAACCTGATGAAAGTTCATGGTTGCTCTCCATTCCAAAAGGTGCACGTTCCCAGACTCAGAATTCCATTTCAGGGCATACACAAAACCCCTAAGAAGCCATGGACCACCTGAAGTTAAGAACTTCTAAACCTGGGCTGTCCAATGCATGAGCCACTAGCCACATGTGGCTCTTTAAATTAAAACCACATAAAATTAAAAATTCAGTTCTTCCGTTGTGTTAGCCACATGTGACCTAGTGGCTACAGGGAGGAAAGGTCCCTCACTGTGCATGCTCTAATGGACAGAGCTGTTCAATGCAACCCAAACTACAGAATATAATGCAGCCATTAAAAAAACACAAAGTAGGTCTACCTTTATGCATTCCAAATGAATGATACAACATATGGCAATGTGCACACCATATTGTACATGCATGAAAAAAGAAGGTTAACGGCAGGGAGTGGAGAATTTTTACTTCATTTTATACTCCTGACTATTCCGAAACAGTGAGTTTTGATGATAAAATCCTAACCTTATATATCTACATTTCTTCCTCCCTGAACGAAGTGTTTGGCTTCTACTCTACCACACGCAGAGTGCTGAGTAAAGACAACAGAAAGAAACTTCCAGCCTCAGGTTATCAGGTTACCTCCCCCCACCCCCCCCAGAGGTCGAGACTGACCACCCGGCTCAGTAAGCTCCCATGAATGCTTACTTTTTCTGCAGTCCGGTTCCAGACAGTCACTGTGTGGCCCATTTTTAGCAAGTTGGAAACAATGCCACTTCCCATGAGGCCAAGGCCCAAAAATCCTATCCTGAAAAAAGACAGAAACTGATCAGCTCAGGGCAGAATGGGAGGGACAGGGGGTAACTGCAGCCATAGTGTGGCCCACCCCAGGGAAGCCCGGCAGCCGCCAGCACTGCTTTAATGCTGACACTAGGCTTCGAGTCAGGGGACTGCATCCAGACTGTGTTTCATGGGGTCCCTAAATTTAAATGGACATTTTTAAACCTTCAACTGCTACAGAAAAAAGTAGGACTTGTATGATTTGGGGCAAGTCTTCCAAATCTGGTTTCCTTTCTGCTTTAGCAGAGGGTCTGAGTTTACAATCCCATTATCCTGAGAAACCGCACATTCATCTTCAGCTCCTGAGCCACTTTCCTGATGGGCGAGCTCCTCTGCTGGGCTTTCAGATGGCATTTAAACAAGCAGCAGGATCTGGCACAAGTAACCGAAACAATGTTTTCAGAATCATTTAGTCAACCAGTCTCAAATCTGAGGTGAGTTCCTCCAATGTAGGAATCGAGGAACCCAGTTTTCAACTCTTTCCTGACTTCGATTTTCCCCAGCTCTATGCCCCTGTACCACCTTTTCATTTGTCTGCTGTCAGCAGAGCTGGGCTATGTCCAAGCTCTTCACCAAAGATGTCCTTTGCCTGACTGTTGGAGCCCATCTCTCCCAGTGCACAAACCCTTCCGTGGCCACCTTCTGAACCTCTCCCAGCCATGCTCTTCCCTGGCTCTTCCTTCTCTCTTCTCCCCTGCACCCTCTGACAAGAGGTCCATTATGATCCTCTGGGACTGAAGTATCCCAGTGGACAGTGCACCCTGCTTATCTTCACTTCCTACAGCCCACTCGGTCCTGCTACTCCTTGAACCTGGGGGCGGCTGTTACAGCTCCACCACTGCCAGCTATTTCTACATGCTTTAACAGATGATTTTATCTTACCCGAATAAGAACCATCTCTTGGTTCTTGCATTTTCTTTATCTCTCGCTGCATGTATTACGGCTAAACAATGTCTCTTCCTTCATTTTTAAAAAATTTGAGGTACTGGGGGCCAGGGATTGAACCTGGGACCTTGCATGTGGGAAGCCACTGAGCCAAACCTGAGTTGGTTTTCTTGATTGTTTTGCTTGTTGTTTTTTCAGGAGGCACCGGGAACTGAACCCGAGACCTCCCATGTAGGAGGTGGGCGCCCAACCGCTTGAGCCACATCTGCTCCCTTCTTCCTTCATTTCTGCTTTCAGCTCTGGTTTTCTCTCAGCTCTGGGCATCTCTACTACTCTCATGTGATCCTTTCAGGACTGTCAGCCTCCTGTGATACATCTGCAGTTGCCTTTTCAAAGTGGCTACCGTGCTCAGAGGCCACCCTAATCCCTGCCGGAATAACAGCTTCTCATACTTTGTCTCATTCCGTATTAAATCATTTGACTCAAATGTTCAAAATGGAACCCACCACCTTACTCACCAAAATGGGCATTTGCCCACTATGTCTCAAGTCAAGGCTTAAAAACACAAAGCTATCTTTTGTATTCCTTGCTATTTGGGCACTGCAATTTCCTCCTATGATTCAAAATCTTGACATGAATTCCCTGTCCTCTTCTAGGTCTTCTAGCACAGCTGGCAGACCCTGGGATGAAGCAGCTGGATTTTAACAAGGGAACTGGCAGTCCCTTATGGTGTCCTAATTTTTTTTTTTTTTTTTTAAACCCACACAACCTTTGTTAAATTAATGGATGACACCCTTTCTCCCCTTTTAATAGCACATAACATGCCCCAACTGCCTCCACTCTAGAAAGGAAGTTTACTAAAAATAATTCATAGAATCAGTGATTTCAAAAGTACAGAAAACTATAAATAAAGTAGAAGGTGTACTGTTTTCAGGAAAAACAGTATGGAAGACACAAACTGGAAGTTCAATCTTGCTAATCTTCCTCAGAGTACTCCTTCTAAGTTAAGAAACTCTTTTAATCAATAGGACTCTGCAGATGGCTGGAAGATAGTCAGAGCAAAGGCAATTTTAAGGATAAGCTAAGGATAAGTCCAAGCCCCAAACTCACCCATCTGTTTGGGCAAGTGCAAGGAAAGGACCAGGAGGGGACAGCAAGGAGAGCCAGGGAGGCAGGATCACTGGCTTCCAAATGTCTCCATCTCCCCCGCCTCCTCCCACCCTACCTCCCAATTTCAAGAATTTTCATCATGGTTCTACTAAGCCAGTGGTTCTCAGTGTGGTTCCCAAACTAGCAGCATTAGCACAGTTGGGAACTTGTTAAAAATATACCACACTCCCTGATGCAGAAACCCCAGGGGTGGGGCTCAGCAATGTGTATTTCATAAGGCCCCCTCCAGGTGAATCTCAGAACTACTGCACCAAGTGCTCTCTGCTTAAGAGACTCAACAGTGAGTTATGAAGCCAACCCTCCAGCTTGTACCCGAGGAAGAACCCACTGTAGATTTATACAACT
Organism: Cabassous unicinctus; assembly: GCA_029593785.1. Taxonomy (NCBI): domain Eukaryota; kingdom Metazoa; phylum Chordata; class Mammalia; order Cingulata; family Chlamyphoridae; genus Cabassous; species Cabassous unicinctus. Next base: position 25,811 of record JAQZBX010016108.1, on the reverse strand, counting down.
TCTGTCTTCTACAAGTCAAATTACTCCCTGTCAAATCATTATCAGAAAAATTTGCAATGTTCACCCCACCCCTCCATTCAAAACCAGTAATGGCTGGGATGCAATCTTTGAAGAGCCCACTGGGGGTCGCCCAGCCCAGCAGAACCCAAGCCCCATGAAGCATTTTCATCCAGGTCATACTTTTTGTCTGTGGGGGTGATGCTGCCATTTACTGCCGTGCTGTCTGCTGCCTGGATGGAGGTGGAACCAGTCTCCTAGGGGAGAATCACAAATCACGGGTCAGCCTGCCCACTGCAAGGCCCCAGCTGAGAAATGAAAACAGGAAGCATAGTATCTATGTACCTCTTCACATATTTTCAACTTCTTTGTGATTGCCTGGTAACAGACAGCTGGCTAATAAAGAGAGAGGAAAAAGACCACTTATTAAACTGAATTCTTAACTGATCTCCACTGTAACTTCCCTAAAAGTTTAGGTCTCAAGTGAGAAGATAACACTGAACAGTAACGTGGGATCCAGCTTTACTGACCTCCAAATGATACGCCAGCAAAGTGAACACAGCCACCTCATTTTGCTCTCCACCCAACTCTGCAAGGTTCTTTTGCTGACAATGATGCTGACAGCTGGAGGCGTTAAGTCACGTGCTCGGGGTCACATGGCTAGTCAGGGTAAAACCCGGCTGGGAACCCAGACTCACAAAACTCTAAAGCCACAAAGTACGTCAGCAGAGCCTGTCAAGGCTCAGCCTAATCTGCGGCCTTGCAGACATGCAAGGAAACTTTCCCTCCACAACTCCAGGGCTCACTGGGATTGTCCTGACCAGGAGGCCTCAGAAGGCATCCGCTAAGCAGCATGTGCTACTCATGGGGAGCCAACAGCCCAAGATGCTTGGTTTTGGCTCTAGACACTAAAAATAATGGCAAATGTTTCAACGACACAGCTGGCTAGGTTTTGAAAGCATTTTGGGGTTTGTTTTTAAATCTTGGCAACATTCAATTCACTGGTGGACCCCTAGCTGACTGTTTTAACTTGTTGCTCTGGGCAGGACAGGCAGATCCTACCTTTTCAGTCCAGTAGGATAAGGTTCCGATGCAACAGCACTTCCCCCTCAGGCCAGCCCCTGACCAAGGATCAGTAACCTCAAAGAAAAACTTACCTTCTCTGTTTGGCTGAGCAGGAAGTGATGGAAATGAGGGTCTGCATCTTTAACAGGCTGAAACCAGAAAAAATTAAAGAAAAGAAGTTATTTTCCAAAAAAGGTCACTTCTTTCTGCCTGATAACTACTCTCCTCTAGCTGAAATATCTCTGGGATCTGGTCTCTGTTATAGCTGTCTGGAAACCCTTTTCCCACTGTTGGTCTGAGCCTCTTAAAAATGACCTTCATTCCAGTTAGAGGAAAACTGGCTTCAAGTGTAAAAGAATAGATGTTTCTAAAAGGTGGGTATATCAATTATTCCAACATTGTGAGAAAAATATTAAGAACATACTAGTATTTTAAAAATTCAGTATTTACTGGTCACTTCAGATAACCTAGCAGACTAAGCCCAATCAATTCTCAAGACTCTTCCAATTTTAGGGTTTTGGTCTACTTGTGTCTGAACCTTGAGTGTCTAATCTTACTGAAGATCGATATTAGCAGAGAAATAAAGCACCAGCAACCAGAGGATTTATAAGAACTGTCCCCAATTACACCCAGTAACAACAGAATGTTGTGTCCACACCAAGGATAAATTGTGGCTACTAAACACCAAAGTTGTGTATACAGACAATGAAAGGCTATTTATAAAATATTAAGTGGAAAGCATCTGTTGAACAACCCCACTTCTGTGAAAAACCACCCTAACCCAACAACAGTTACCTATGGACAGGTATTCTCTAAGTGGGTGACAGCATACAAACAAAAGGTCTGGAGTAAGGTAAAACAAACTGAGCACTGACAACCCTGGAGGGTAGAGACTTTCACTTTTCACCTCATATACTTCTGTACTGTTTGGGGGTAGGTAAGGGGTTGGGGTTGGTGGGGTGCCTCATACACAAGAAAAGAGGAACAAAAGAGAAAGCAGGGGAGCGGATGTAGCTCAGCGGTTGAGCGCCTGCTTCCCACGTATGAGGTATCTCCTAAAACAAAAGAAAACGAAACAAAACAAAAACAAAAGAAAAAGTGCATCACATAGTAACTCCAGGAAACCAGCTCTGAAACCATGGCTTGTCTTGGCCCACAGGAGAGCTCATTACCTCACTTGCTGTCGGCTGCCATTTAAACGTGGCCATCGGTCCAGTCATCACCCCCTTCACGGTACTGGATTCTGGGATAGTGAGATCCTACAGAGGGAAAGGTCACACTGTCAGGACACTGTGGCCATGTCAGTAGATGTCTCCCTGGCCCAAATCAGGGAGAGCCTCTTCAATGCTTTGCTTCTGTTAAATCCCATTCAACCCCGAATGAGCTCCATGGTCTAAGCCTGAGTTTAAGCCAAGGTCCCTAGGCCAACTTCTGATTGATGTCCCAGATGTCCACTTGGAGAAACAGCACAAGTTCTTCCCATCAACAGAAAGTGAACAGTTCTTCTCCATTCTTGAAATAATGAAAATGTATTCTTATGCCTAAATTTCACAAGGATGGTGATAATTAGCTCAACTATATTCCCCAGTGTTGTCAACAAATGACAGAATATGGCAGGGCAGTAACGAACATTAAGAACACAGTACTGGCTTCAGTAGAAATACACCATATCAAAAAACAAACACAAAAACAAAAATTGTTTTTTATTATTATTGAAATAATGAAAATGCTCTAATAATGATTGAAGTGATGAATGCATAACTATGTGATTATACCAAACGCCACCGATTGTACACTTTGGATGAACTGTATACTTTAAAAATAATATGTATCAATAAAATTGATTTGTTATTTAAAAAAAAATCTAATAAAGCCTCATAGAGCCAATGAGGCAATCTGCCCACAATTTTACAGCTACTAAGTGATAAAACTAGAATTAGAACCCAGGACTGTCTGAATGCAAGAACATTGGTCTCTCCACTAGCCCCAGCAGCCTCTGTCTCCTGACACTGACGCAAGGAGAGGGCCCAGCTAAGCTGAGCTGGTACTCTTCACCAATGGCCTGGCCCATACCCCTCCTGGGCAAAGGGGTTACTATTTTAGCTTTAAAATCATTCTGCTCTGGTTCTCACTACCACTCTGACTTTACCTCATGCCCCTTTTCCTACTTGCCACATCCCAGCCACATTGGCCTTCCTGCCATTTCTATTTGGGTATCTCATGGGAGCCTCAACATGCCCCCAATGAAACTTTTTTTTTTTTTAAGGTGGTACCAGGGATTGAACCTGGGACCTTGTGCATGGGAAGCAGGAGCTCAACCCCTGAGCTATACCTGCTCCCCCCCAATGAACTCCCCTGCCCAATCTGTTCCTCCTGCAGTCTTCCCAATCTTAGAAATGGTCACTCCTTTCTACCAGACCATCCTTGATTCCACCTGCTTCCATCCTTGACCACTAGTCTAGTCTTTATATATCAGCCAGAGTGAGCTTTTTAAAAATCAAGTTGGATCAAGTCACTTCTCTGCCTAAACCCTCCACTGGCTTCATATCTCACACAGTGAAGCTGAAGGCTTTCTCACAGCCTCCAAGGCTGTCCATATTCTGCCATCCCCACCCCATCCTCATCTCCGACCTCATGTTCTATTCCTTTCCCCGACTCACCAGTCTTCAGCTCACTAACATCCCCCTGACCCTCCACCTCATTCCCCAAACATCCTGAGCATCTGTGCAAAGTGCCCCAGTGCCTTTGCACGTTTCTTTCCCTCTGCTGAGAATGCTCTTCCAGCAGGCATCTACTTGGCTCACCTTCTTACTTTGTCTCTGTTTAAATGTTACCTTATCAGAATGGCTTTACCTAACCTTACTCTATCTGCCCCCATTAGAATATAATAATGATAATATATGACAATGAGTGCTTTTATAGGACTTACTACGTGCAGACTTAAAAAATTTTTTAAAGAAGGTACTGGGAATTGAACACAGGACCTCCTACGTGGGAAACAGGCACTCAACCACTGAGCTATATCCGCTCCCCAATGACAGTTGGTTTTTTTTGTTTGTTTGTTTCTAGGAGGTACCAGGGATCGATCCAGGACTCCGTACATGGGAAGCAGGTGCTCAACCACTTGAGCTACATTTGCTCCCAACATGCAGACATTATTACAAGCACTTTATTTATGTATCTGTTCACTTCATCCTCAAGACTTCATGAGACAGAACTATTATCTCCATTTTACAGAGGAAACTGAGGCAAAAGAGAGCTTAAGTAGCCTCGCCCAAGGTCACAGAGAATTTGGCTCCAGGGTCTAGTCCGTTATAAGTAAGTTCTCTGAAAGCAAGAACTTTGCCAATTTTTTTTTATACCCCAGTACCAGGAACTATGCTGGGCACAGAGTAGGTGTTTAATATTTATTGAAATGAACATGAGAGGGACCTTGTCTAGCTTTTACATTGCTTTCTCTTTAGACATCTGGCCTAAAGTAGGGCTGCTCAACAAACAGTTATTGAATATAGAGGTCTTGTTAAGAAAAGAGGCCCACTGCAGTGCTATCCAACGGAACTTGCTGCAACAATGGAAATGTTCTCTCTCTGCGTTGTCCAATACGGCAGTCATTAGTCGCATGTCACCCTCAATTCCCTGAAATGTGGCTAGTTTGACTGAAGAACTGAATTTTTTAGTTGCACTTCTCTTGAATTCATTTTAATGTTAACAGCCACATGAGGCTAGCGGCAATGCTGCACAGCTGTATGGGACAGAGTCCAGTTCCAGCAACTTGCCTGAGATGCTAACGACACAAGGTGAGTCAGGAGGACAATACAGTTCTAGGCCTGGGAGCGGTAACTTAAGTTCTTGCTTCCCAAACCCTGGCTGTCTGCACTAGCGTGGACTTCCAGGACATCTACTGGACTCACGAAACTGCTTGTCAAGACGGCCTGTGCCGAGCTGCAGTTCCCAGCTCAGGACTAGGGAATAAGAACCGAGGGAGGGTGAGCACTGCTCTGCACAGCTGTCCTTCGAAAGCCTAGACACTGCCCAGCCTTTGCCTTCTCCATTTCACTGATGCCGTCACGATCAAGGTTGGCCTTTTCTGTTAATCGACACGAGGCAGGAGATTATGCCCCGAAAATGGTAATGACCTGGGGCTCTGCCCATTTGTCAGCCTATGCTACTACTTACTGTTTCTAAGAGGAGCTCATCAGCCAAAGACAATCACTAGAGAACACACACAGTCTTCAGACCACAGCATACGTTAGGCTGGAAGACGCATCAGAATTCCATGGCCCAGGCATGATTCCCTATCTCTCTGATGGGGCTGAAGACTAACAGTCTGAACTGAAATGGCTGCCTGGGACTGGGGTAAACACCACTTGCCAGCTACTTCCTCTCTTGCTGAAGAACCCTCTCACTACAGGTCAGGTCAAGCATGAAGACTGTGGAAAGGAGCCCTCAAAGAGTCAGGAGGCAGAGACCCTGGGCTGAAACCTGGCTTTGAGCAACAGAAGCAGAAATATTACCATCCCCCAAATTAATAATTCGGATTTGAGGGCAAACTGCTTTTTACTAGAAGCTTCTGAGAGGGCTCCCTAGTCGTGAACCTGGCAGCAGCCTCTGCGGTCGCACTAGGACAACTGTCCAGCTCTCACTGTACCGCTGGCTGCCGCTTGCAAAGCAACAAATGCAACCACCACTGAACAGATGCTCAGTATATCCCAGGCGCTGCTCTAAGAGCTTTGCCTGTGTTACTCTCTTAACACCTACAATGAACCTAGGAGGTAAGTATGATTATTACTTCCAATGATTATTTGAGGAAACTGAGGCAAAGGTCACAAAGCAGCAGCAAGCCATGGAGTCATGATTCAAATTCAGGGCCCCTGGTCCTAGCTTCTCCTTTAGACTTCCCTCTATCCAAAATGAAGCAGCTTCTCTCCAAGGCAGGCACAGAAGGACTCAGTGAGATTCAGGGCTTAAGATACAAGGCAATACGAAGTTGGAAAATAGTATAGAACCTGGCAGCCCAGATTCCTTTTGGATCCCCAGGAAATAAAAGCCAAAAATTCACATTACATTTTTTTGTGCACTAAATTAGCTTATACTCCCTGGAACGTTCTTTCTGCACTGCAATTGGCAGTTTTCCCAAATCATCTCCCTTTTGGGCTGATGCTTACCTGCACTCACAGTTACCTACTGCTTTTACCACCACCAAGTTCCACTCTCATCTCTGCCCTGAGCCTCAGGTCATTTCAATAGGGTAAAGGACTTTCACTAACCCAGAGGCAGCCCATAGACTGCATCTATCCCAGAAATGTTTTTGGAGCCATAAAGTGTTTTTAAAATTTGAATTAGTTCCTAACATTTAAATCTGGAACATTTCTTGTAAGTATAGGTATTTCCAGCTTCTCTTGAGAAAAACCAGGCAAACTGGCAATGGCTGGCTGGTACCCTGTGGATGGAGCACGACCTCCCAAGTCAGCCTGCCTGGCCACCCCACCACTTTCTCAGCAGTGAGGCTGGGTGCCATGCTGGAGTCCTGCTGCTGCTCACATCTGTCAGCTGCTCTCACACCCATCCCCTGCCCACCTAGTTGGTGTCTGAGTGTGTGAGCATTAGTCTGATGTCTAGAGTTTCATCCACAGCCTCATCACCCAGCTGCTACGCCAGCCATCTGGCTTCAATTCCCTTTACCCAGCTGTAACCACCTTCCTTGCATTTCTGACACCAACCACCTCTCCCTCACCCTTTGTCTCAAAATTCTTCCCCCTTGGCTTCTAAAACTCTTGACCCAGATCTTTTCAGGAAGAAGTGAGAGATACATTATTTCTACTTTATTCAACGTTGCTGGCTCTTCTGATTCCTATCCTTCTCTCTGCAAAGCAGCCTCCTAATCTTGGCTTTCCTTCCTCCTTCCTCTCTCCTGAAACAAATCTCATCCAGTCTCATGGATTCAATATCCTCTCTACATAATGGCTCCCAAACAATATTTCCACTCCCAGTATTATCCCCTGCCTCTCTGGCTGTCTAGACTTCACTTTGCAGTCATCACATCCAGAACAGAACTGGCCTCTTTCCCTGTAAGCTAGCGCTATTTCCTGACTCCTCTTCTATTAAAAAGTGTCACCATTTTCCCAGGCATGAAGCTTGAAATCATTTTCGTCTTCCTTTTCTCATTCATCCCTTATATAACCAGTTGCCAAATCATATGAACTCTTCCTTTGAAGTGTCTCACACATTTCCTTTTAATATTAGTAATCACGCTTTTAGCAGAGCTCTTTATGAATATACACCTGGTGTCAGCCTTCTAACTTGGCTTTGAACCTTTCTTCTTTGCCCTCAACGACTGTAGCTTTGTCTTATTAACACAACTTGGATCATATTGCCAACATAACAACCAGCTCAAAACCTTAAAGGCCCCCACTGACTCCATGATGATGCTCAAACTGCTAAACGAGACCTTCAAGACCCTCCACAATCCAGTTACAACCTACTTTTCTCTCCCCACTCTCCTTACTGCCTCTAAATTTACTGAGACTATGCACTCCAACATCAAGGCCCTCTCAGGCAGTACCCTCCATCTTTGGAATGCCTTCTTGCTAGGCATCCCATGCCAGCCCTTGCATTCTGTTTCAACCATCGGGTTGAACACACACGGTTTAATGCCTCGTGTTCCTAGTTCATGCCCAGGCATCCAGGCCATGCCTCTAGACTTAGTCTAAGATTCTTATGGGCAGCCCTTAGCACAGGACCCTACACCTTCTCAGTGAGCTGAGGCAGACTGTAGCACTCAACTCTAGCTGATACAAAAGGAAGTCACTAATCCCAGAAGTGCAGAGGTAAAACAAACCTTCTCATCCTTTGGGGGCCGACCCCGCTTCCGGGGACTTTGCTCTTGGGCTCTTTTCAGAGGGGATTTGGAGCCTCTCTCTGAAGAGCCTGAAGACACCCTCTTCTTTCCTTCTCCCATACTCTTCTTCACCTTCCCTTCAGATAGGCCCAGTCTGCGCTTCTCATCACCTGAGTTTGGCCTACTTCTCTCCTCACTGGAATTACGCCGACTCTTGTCATCAGCAGAATTGTGGGATGATGTCTGAAAGTTTAATAACAATAATGATAACCACAGCAGCTGCCGCTGACACGTGCCAGGCACTGCTCTAAGAGCATGATATGAGCCTCACAGCAACCCTATGACACAGGTGCTGCTGTCATCTGCACTTGAAAAAGCAAAATCAAGCCACCTGCCCAAGGTCCCAAAGCTAGGCAGTGGGTTTTAAACCCAGGCAGTATATCCAGAGGCTGTGTTCCTAATCTCTGAGAAATAAACGGGAGAATGGCTTGTGCTCTTTCCATAAGTTGAGATACTTCTCCTGGGTCAAAGCAATTTTCTTAAGAACAACAATCTTTTCCAGAAAGGTTAGCCACATGTATGGAGATGCAAGCTGATGAAGCAAAACGATGACCCCTTACAATGGAAGTAGCACTCTCTCACTTGGCATTTCCTAAGAATAAAGTCTTGGGATTGGGTGACATTTAATGTTAGTTACGACATAAAAATAACCAGTCTGGCATTGGCATAAAATGAAAATTACTCCGTGTCTCACCTGATCTTTTCCTTTGGCTCTCCTTAGGAACTCTTCTACTGCATCCACAGCTTGCTGGAATCTTTTACCCTTGTTAATTTTTATCATTTCCTCTTTATGAGCATGGTATGGCTTTAGCTGTTCCACTTTGATCCAGGCACTAGCAGGAAAACAAATAAAGAAAAGGGTATCATCCACACAACATATACCCAAAAGTATCAAAGACCTCACCTGAAGAGATGCAAATACCCATTTGATTTAACTGAACTTTGAAACAGGCCTGCACGTTTTTTTTCAAAACATGCTATCAACTATTCCAAACTCTTGAGCCTAAAAATTTTTCTTGAAATAAGTCAAGCAGTACAATGGCAACAAACACAAACAAGACCTTTCACAGTTGCAGGCAGTTTATTTCTGCTTTCATTCCCCAGCCTTCAATGCCCAGTCACATCCAACCTGCTCCTTCTCACCTCACAGTACAAGTGGTCGCTCACAGACCACTGGAATCAAGGCACACGGAAGCATTACTGTGGTGCTACCTGTGGCAGCATTATTGGGCAACAGCGCACTCACTGCCTGCCAACAACTTGAACCAGATTTATGATCTGTCAAATCAACTAAGGATCAGGAATGCTCCCAGGGGAAAGAAATACAACATCTAGAAAATGCTGCTCTTATCGATATGTATATCCATGGCTACTAGATCACACAAAACATGTGACACATGGTTTAGAACAAGGAAGCAGTTACAAAAGGACGTCTTTAAAAACCAAACTTCTCCTTGAGATTCAAGGTAGACAACTATATTCCTCTGATATTTAATTTTTAATTTCTTCAATCAATATCTAACACATGAAGGTGAAAAATGCAACCAGTTTTCAATTCTAGACTGTCTGGCCTACCAAACTAACCTGACAATGCAATCAGCCATAGCTGCCTGGCTGGAGTTTCCTTAGATGGCAGTTGGCTTACAGACTCCAAGTAAAAAAGAAAGAATCTGATAGCCTTGGCAAGGTATCAGTCAATTTATATATGCTTTACTCTATAATACTTACAGGTTTCATGGTATAACCTTCAGAAAAGTGGGTCAGGTTAAAGATAAAGAAACTGAGCTATCACATTAAGTGAGGGTTCTTTCCTTTACAGAAAGCTAGAGAATAGTCACTAACAAGAGTACAAGTGTTAACCTGTGCCCATACAAATAATGCTACTGACCCACCAATAGCTAATTGTTGGTCATGATGGGTCTGTGCAAACACAATGGCCCTGGGACTGTCACCCAGTAAATGCAGATTGCAAACTAGGACTAAGCATGTTATCTACAGCTAAAGAAAACTTGAGAGAAAAAATGATGAAAAGGGACAGAAATGTTGGTCTCACTGGTGAGGAGGTCCAATCAGGTGAGTTAAGATGGCATCTTCCTAGTGACGACAACTTTTAAAGTTTGAAATTTGACATGATAGAGCCAATGGATCTAATCACACAGGGAGAAAAACATGGAATTAATTTTCAACCCCACATTTTCTGGCAAACACATCACTGAACTGACCCTCTTGCCTCTGCTTGTCTTTACAGTGTTTCCAAAAGAACAGTACTAGAGGCAATTAGATGCAAAGCCAGACATGCCTTGAAAGGCAAGTTAAGCTGCCATACTAACTGGTGGCTCTGAGATGACACCCAGTATTGGTGATGAAGCCTCAGGACAGGCATCACCCTTCTGGGAGCTTCCGGTCAGAAGTTGAGAACTGCACAAGTTCCCAGTATAAGATCACCAAGGTGATTTTGTGGAGCTCCTTGAGATGGGACAAAAGACTCCAAGAATCACAAGTCTCACCCACTGTCTAGCTACTGCCATCCCTGCCTCCCACTGCCTTAAATTCACATGAATCCTTGATTTAGAATAAATGGAAAGGTGGGGACATCTGTGGAGGAAGAACCAATTTTGTTTTAAGCATTTTAAGTGGATTATTAATTTCTGTGAGAAGGAACAGTACCAACAAAATCCCACTCCCCCTAAAGACTGGAATTACAAATACTAAAAGGAAAATTTCCTCTGTACTATCAGCTTTGAAAAATTAAAATAGTTTGCTAAATAAACTGACAGTATAAATGTGATTTCAAGGGGATAACTGCAAGAAAGGCTCATCTACTTAAGAAATCAACCTGTTGTCAGAGAAGCAGCCTGTCAAGTCAGGAAACCAGCACACGGAACACCAGCCTGACAGAGCCCTAGGAGGATCACCTCTGGAAACGTAAATCATTTTGGCCGACTCAACAGAAATATTTTCTTTAAAAGGCTGATTGCAAAATGCTGTCTTCTCTTAGAGGGTACACTTTCCAGCCTGAGCTTCAATAATGCAATACTCTGTGACCCACTGAGCCACAGCAGCTGGCCTGGCATGCAACTGGTGCTCAATAAATAATCACTGAGTAAATGATGCCTTCCAGGCATGGTGAGAAGGGGCTGGGTGGCCCACCTCTGGGTTAACGGGTACCTAAAAAGCTCTGCTTTGTAAGGTTTTAGGTTTCTCTGTTCTCTGCTTTTTAACTGGCGTTTGGTTTCTTTCCTTGATAAGAGCTGTAACTTGTAATTTCCTCACATCCTCCTCACCACAACTGGCTGGAACTGCACCTTTTAATGCCCAGTTTGTTGTGGGTTAGGAAGTCAGAAACATCAAGCTTAGTAAAGTTATGTGTAAAGTAAGAGGCTGCTTTTATGTAGGAGCAGGTTAATTACACGTTATTTGTAGGCGTAATAGCCTGAAAACCAGCTAACTGGCAATCAGTGGGGCACTAGTCAAATCACAGCACACTCTAGAACACTGGGATTTTGTAAAGACTTCACGAAGAATGAAATGGAAGGTCCCTTGAGATATTTGGCTAAATGAGCAAGCAAGGTGCAGAGCAACGTGTGTAGTCTGCTCACTTTTTTGTGTAAAAGTGAGGAGAAAGGAATATGTATCTTTTAAATTACGTATACAATATCTCATGAGGGGCACACAAGAAGCTAGTATAAAAGGAGGCCTGTGTGTGTGGGGGGGGGCTGGATGGCTGAGGAACTGGGACAAATGGAAATGTTCTACTGTTTACTAGTGGATATCTATTCTTTGGAACAACAGACATGTATTATTTTCAAAACAACAACAACAACATGTCATTAACAAAGGCTGTAGAACATAATAGGCTGCTCTGACTGCCCTGTTGGTGGGTCTGCTCCAGGTGGGTAACTACGGTCTGTCTGCTGTGTGAATGCACCAGCCACACTGCCCAAAGCAGCACATTTGCCCTGTATCCCCAAGATGCTTACTACAAATTCTTTTCACTTGTTTAGGTAGAACTTCCACTAAGCAACCCTCAGATTACACACCCCATGCAATCTGAACTAAAACCCCACATTTTCAAAATCTTTTGTCATTCTCACCTGCTTTCCCCTTAAATTAAAATCATACCATACTAAAGATGTCAGTCTATGAACAATCTCAAACACCCTCACATATGCTTCACACTTCACACAGAAACAAGGACCTGGGCTGAAGCCCTCAGGCTAACAGAGAGGGAGAGGGAAAGAGGGAACGGGAGAGGATGACGATGACATGTGAGCATAAAGTCCAAAGACCCAGGTCAGAAGTTGTGGGTCTGCCTCTCCATCTGGATTTGGTTGAGTATTACTTGGTAAATAATTTCTATGCCTGCCTTGATTTTGTTTCCAAAATTTGAAAACTTTTCAAGGATACAGGATACATATTTCCCCAGTTGGATGAGGCTTTCAAGCTACACTGCCTATGCCATCAGGGCCTGCAACTTCATTTTGTACCCATTTCTAAAATTCCGTTACATGACACCTGCTACGGGAGCCTGATGCATCAACCACGAAGAGTCACCACCAGGACAGGAGCTGCTGCTGGAAGGAAAGAAACTACTCAACTCACCAGGAGAGCTACTGTCCAACCCTGGTCTAGTGACAGTGCTATCTCAGTCCAAATATCTCGAACAGTGACGCTATCTACTTGGCGCAATTCTCCAGCTATTACATGATGCTGGATATAGGCAAAGTGGGTGAAAAGAAAAAGGGATGCTCACATGGTTCCAACGTGATGTGTGTCTAAGTAGATTTTTCTAGAAGTGTTCCCTCAGTAGACTCAGACACCTCACACCCCGCCAGAACTTTCCCGCCTTGTCTCTGGAAGATGGCGTGGTGTAAAAAGGACCCTGGGCTGGGATCCTGGACATCTTAGCACCTAAATCCTTAAGTCCTTAAGACTCCCTCTTCTCTTTTTGTTAGAAAATGAGAACCAGAACAACTAGGTGACCCATTTCCAGAGACAGCTGTTGTGGGATGAGACATCAAGACTATTGTGGGAGCTCTCAGGCAGTCACTGTGGATCTACCCCTTGTTTGCCTGGCACCTCCAAACTAATAAACACCCCTTCCATTCTGCCACCCATGGCCACAGACACAGCTTTTAGACCCTGAGCTCAGTTTCTACTCCATGGGTGACTGTCCTTGATTAGGTCTGCTCAAGGTAGACCCCTGCATACCTGAGACTCCATCTTAGGATGTGGTCACCCGGTGCAGCTGGCCAAGTTATGCTGAAGTTACTCTTTCCTCTGTATTCCTAGAAAATCATTCTTAAAATGATGGTGGTCAATTTCTGTTTTGGCTGCCAGGGCTCCGAGAGAAGAATCCAGCTATCTTGCTAAGTACTCCCCCAACTCCCTTACCCCTACCCCCATCCCCAGGAAGTCCTAATTCCAACAGTGGGATGTCAACACCATCACAATCTGTTACATGCTTTGGTAGGGAAGGGGAGAGCAAGTTTTTTGAAAGACTGAAAACATATTCCTTATCTTAAAAGTCACCCTTTTTACACTTTAATAAAGATCTTTCTTGATATAAAAAATTACTCTCTCACTTTTTTTCTGTAAGTAGTGTATCAGTTCTGAAATCAAACATTTCTGACCAAATCCTCTATTTCTTGGGAATACAGGAACAGCCAAGCTTTTCCTATCAGACCCTATCTACCCAGCTCAGGACCCAGTAACCAAAAGAGAGCCCCCATTCCAGGATGTGCCAGGAGCAGATGCCCCTCTCTCTGGTATCAAATGTTTAAGACCAGGTAGAATCCAGCATCTTCTATAACCACTGTGGCTTTACCCTTCATAAATCAGTTCTTGTTCCTAAAAAATCCTCTTGTGCTTCCTGTCTGTACCACCTTTTAAATGACAGTTTCATATAGTATTTGTCTTAAACAGAATCATGTATCGTCTATTCCACTCAAGGTGCCCTTCACCAAAATGTTTGAGGGTTTATGAACAAGTCGATGTTTACCTCCTTAAAGTCATTCATGATTTTGTCAATTCTGATTAGGCTCTTTTATCATCTCTGCTTTTCCACCTGAAAGAGTCCTACTCTTTTGTCTGACTCAGTCCCGTTCTCTGGATCTTGACTGGTTTCCTCATGGAAGCATGAACCGAACTGCATGTAGTATTCCTGCCGAAGCACATTATAGTTTAACATAAAGGTGGGATAACGTACTGTTCTGTGCTCAAGCCTTTCTCCTTAGGAATCTCCGACTCTCAGATTCCTTTCTTTTCTAACACACCCACCCCCACCCACCCCCACCCACACAAACACCACACTCTCGTGGGCATAGTCTGTGTCTCCCTTTTCCTTAAAGGCTCCTGTTTGTTAAATTCACCTCCTTTCCCCCCTTTAACAGATGTATACTCTCACCTGATATTTGCTGAGCAGCTGCTGTACACCAAACCACACCATACACAAGTGATCCTACTTCTTCACAACTACAAAGTAGGGGCATTATCCCCACACCTGCACGAGGACAGAGGCTTACCAAGGTGAAGCAGCTTGCCCAAATCAAGACCTGGAGAAATCTGTATCTGAATGCACATTAGGCTAGTAACAAATCCAGAGCCCCTGTCCCAAAGTAATTTCATGCTACCTGTCCATCTGAAGAGTTTTACCTTCAAAAAAGTATAAAGATACTAAATAAAATCTGCCTTAACACTGGATCACTGAGGAACCCATCTCCCTTCAGAGAAGTGCTTAGAGATCTTGCCCCTTTGTTTCCTTTTTCTAAGTCAACTGCCTACCCACAAAAGCGTAACATGTTAGCCCTGTGGTGACTTTATTCTTAAATAGCTTTTTATGTGGAACTCCATCAAGGGAGTTTAAAAGGCTTAAAGATATATCTAGCAGTTGCCCTGTATCCACCTGCTTATAAACCCCGGAGAACTTCTGTCAGTAGAAATCACATCACTGCCCCGTCCCCACCGCCAACACCAAAAGGTTATAGTCGTGTTCAGTGAGCTCAACATTAGCATTGGGTTCACCTGTTTGCCTGGGTGAGTGCCGAAATTCACTCAACTCCGATTTTCTGTGACCCATCTCTAGCATTTTGTTAACACGGGTCACAATTTATTCTTCTAGCCTTCCCGCATTTTTTCCCTTTTAATCCTAAGAGAATATTGGCTTTTAGGCCTCCTATAATCTGATTAAGTTCCCACTTAATGTGAGCCTCCATTTTTGTTTTAGACTTGTGCAACTCTTTGTTTAGCTAACTGAGCCTGGGCCAACCATATTGTCTCTGTTATTCCCAAGGGCAAGTTCTCCACTCTAAGCAAGTAGCCTTTCCTTGCCCATGACGGCTTAAGGCAGCCCAGCCACTGTTCATGGTATCCCCACTGCTTGGAATGCTCTTATCATTCCTGCCTGTCCAAATTCCATTCATCCCTCAAAGTTTGATTCAAATCCCATCTCTTCCATCAAGCCTTCTTTGACCTCACTGGTCTCCACTGATTTCTCTAGTCTAGAACCCTTTAGTAATTACCTCCACCTAATCCCCCCTGAATGTTCATGTGTTTTTTTTTTACCTAAGTGAGCTCCTGGAAGGCAGGAATCACAACACTTGCTTTCCTGGGAGCTCCCTTTGGAATCAAGCAATGTGGAGTGTGGATAAACAATCAACACTTGTTTTATGCATTGGGATGGCCTTTCTTATGGAATTGGTGGCATTACAAAAACATTCTCTCTTCTAGAGTGTCTCTGGCCAGAGACTTCCTTGAAGTATTGCTACCATGACCCTGCTAAGTTGGTTTGTGATAGAGAATTGGGTGCTAGGTATAAGGGTATTATCTGTGTGGCTAAGGGAAACATGTTATACAAACACACAAACGCTAAATCAGAAAGGTACTCTGAAATATAAACTCCTAAATGAATGAAGAACACCATTTATAAAGGGTTTTCATATATACCATACTGCTTTCCAGGAATGTATATTTTAACCGTGCAGTATTAGACTGATTCAAAAAAACTACAGACGTTTTCCAAACCCAAAGCCACATTTTCCTCTAAGAATCATAAATGGAAATACAACTACTTTGAGCTCAAACCATTTACTAGACCCAGATAATAACCTTGATGTAGTGATGAGAAAGCTAAATAAATTACAGAACAGTCAAGTAATATACACTCTTCCCTTCACTATGGCTTCTTATATGGCCCTGGAGAGTCAGGTAAAGAATCTCAATCTTAAATTAATGGTCCTAGTTTCCCCAACTCTAGGATATTTCTGGTTAAAAAGCTTTACTATTACACTACTAGGACAAATAATCTAGTTTTACAAAAGAGAACCAGACTAAACTATTACTTAAGATAAATAAAATTTTAGTTTCTATTCTATATCATGTGCATGAACCACAAAGTTAATGCAGCCATTAAAAGAGAACCAAACATGGCTCTTATAAAAGGAACTGCTTATGGAGTTAGAGATGTGACAAACTGACTGAATGTGACCATCATATTTAGAAGGTTCTTACCTGACTGAAATTGTCATCACCCACAGGAGAGCTGCTCATGACAATTTCTGCGAGATAAGAATAGCACCTTTTGTTTAGGTATGAAACCAGAAGGATAAGCTATTCTTATAAGCTACAGGCAAGACTGAGCCAGGATCCCTAAAATATTCTCAGAGCAGCTCAGGCCGAAGGTAACATCCAAACAAAGGCAAAGAGAAATTCTTGGTGAGGATTACTCACTGATCTTCTGTTCCAAAAAACTTCACAAAGAAGCATTTCTTTCCACGTGGTTTCTTCAAGTCCTTGGGCGGATTAACAATCTGGGCAATAAAAAGAAGAGGAAGGATGGCAACATAGCCCACTAGAAAGTAATTTTCCATAACTCTGAATTGGTAAGAAGAAATAAGTAAAATGAGAAATGTGTATTTAAAAAAAGAACCCAGGGCCTACTACATGTCCAAATCTGGCACTTTTCTACTGAGAAGTGTGGAAATGTGCAAATATTCTAAAGGTGCCCTATACCTAACGTGTTGCACCGTATTCAGCAGACACCGTATCCCTTTTTACTGCAGTGGCCCCATTTTAAAAACTGCTCAAACCAAAATCCGCATATTCTCCCAACGAGATCCTGTCTCATCAATGAAGTAAGGCTGAAAATATTCTTAAAAACACTTCTTGTGGGAGCAGATGTGTCTCAAGCGGTTAAGCACCTGCTTCCCACCTGGGAGATCCTGGGTTTGGTTCCCGGTGCCTCCTAAAAACAAAACAAAAAAAAAAAACAAGCAAACAAATGAAAACAAAAACAAAAACAAAACAAAACAAAAAAAAAAGGGAGATGTGGCTCAAGCAGTTGAAAGCCCACCTCCCATCAGTTCCCAGTACCCCCTGAAAAAACAAAAACAAACAACAAGCAAAACAAATGATAAAACCAACTCTGGGAAGCTGATGTGGCTCAGTGGTTGAGCACCAGCTTCCCACATACGAGGTCCCGAGTTCAATCCCTGGCCCTGGTACCTCAAAAAACAAACAAACAAACAAACAAAAACCTTCTTGTGCAGGTAGAGTTCCTGACACAGGTAACAGTAAAAAGAAAGGATAGGAGGCACTGAAAATGCCACATTCTAAAGATATTTACTGGACTGCTACCAAGAATATAAAAACAGAACATTTGGAAAGCTAAGATGAATTACCTTGTGCAGAATACAGAATGCCAATTTTTGCAAAGATGCATGGGAGCAAGCATATATGGAAAAACGAAAAGAAGATTTAAACTGAGTTGAGACAAAAATACTTTGACTTTTTAACTAACGTTTAGATTTCTCTCTTCCTGGATAATTTTTTTCCTTCTCATTTCTTGTTACATTTAAGCATAAAGGTAAATTCAAATTAGGACTGGCTTCCAGGGTTTTAAAAAAAAAAAAGTTTTCACCACTAATCATCTCTCATTCAAGAAATAAGTGCTGCAGACTTGGTTTATATTGCCTTTCCTAAATGAAGTGATACCTCAGAAAAAACATTCTGAATGTGTTATTTAAATAGACCTAGTTATACTCAAATAATGCTAGAAATCGAGGGAAATGCATCTTATATTACCCACATTCCCAAACCCAACTTCAGATGCCTTCCTTTAGCATCAAGACACTCACCTTTCCGGGCCAAGGAGGATACCTGCCGAGTTTCCCCCTAGAGAAAACACAAAGAGTCAGCACTTGGCCTTGGGAAAACCAGTCCATCTCCTTTCAACCCACTCAACCTGCAATTTATTTTCCCAAATCTTGGCTGGCACCCTCAAGTGCCAGAACAAAAGCTGGCAAACTGGAGTTTTTAATCTGACATCCACGGTTGGGCCCAAGAGAGCCTCAAACCCTTGAAATGGATGCAAAATTATACACGCATACGAGCAACGTAGATGCTCTTTTGATGACAAGGGACACAGAACAACAAAACCAAGAGACACTTGTCCAGTCTCCCAGGGACGCGCGGGTGGAGGGTAGTTCTTCCGTAAACACAGACTTCCCCTTCCGAAATCTGCTTTAATTCACCACGAGACCAACCCAGCTTTGACAAATGCTAATGGAAACCTTCCAGTGGGTCGAGAAACAAGCTACGCAGCTCGAGGGTGGCGACGACGATCAGTCTTGGTTCGGGCGGTTGTCTGGGACACCGAAGCAGATCAGAAAGGTACCCAAGAAGGTACTGTTCATTGCCAAGCCTTCTCTTGCAAAGAAGAAGTACCCCCTCCATTTCTTCACGAAGCAGCGCCAGTAGTCCAGTTTCGACACTCGCGGTCGAGCCGCCCGCACAAGTCGGTTCCATCACAACGCGGGTTTTGACCGGCCTGCTTGGCAAGCTGGCCCCGCGGACTCCCTGGCTGTCCTGTTTTCCAGGGAGCCCCAGCAAGATCCCGGGGACCCAGTGGCCGCAGGAGTTGCGCGGCGCCGAAGGCTCCCTTCACGGTGGCCGCCCACATCCGGGCCGGGAGCGCAGCCCTCCCACGGGCGGCTTCGGAGCTCAGAGCCGGGCCCGTCGCGGCCACCCTCGGCCTCAGTCCCCCGGGGCCGGGCTGCCCCTTCCGCCCGGCGTCGCTACCAGCGCCGGCACCTCCTCTTCCCCTCTCTCCACGGCCTCGAGCGCATAACAAAAGGCAGCTCCGGGGCTGACCGTGAACCCCACGCCCAGGGGTCAGCACCCCGGCACCTCGCTTGCCCCCGGTCGCCCGGACTCACCACACCAAATCGCCGAGCCGCAGATTCACAGTCGCCATCTTACCACCCAACCACCGCCGCCGCACAGGCCGCCGGGAACATCAGGTCGCCGCGACACCGCCCATTGGAGTGGGCCCGGCCACGTGACGGGGGCCGGCTGTCACCGGCCACGCCGCTGCTCTGACGTCACCGCGCCCGCCGCCTCTCATTGGCCAGCCGCGCGGCACGTGACTCGGGCGCCGCGGTCTCCGCGAGCCGGAGCCCCGAGCCTCCTGGCTCCTTCCCCGCCCCCTGCCCCCCCCTCCACGCTCCGGCTCGTGACAACGAAGCGCTTGCGGTCTGAGGCAGCGGCAGCGGCGACGGTGCGGCCGGCCGAGTGCGCGAGGGAGCCAGCCTTGAGGCCCGCCCCGCCTCCTGGGGCCCCGGGCTCCAGCCTCCTCCCCTTTCGGCGCTTCCGTTTCGGCCGTTAGTCCCGCGCGGGCCCCGGGGCCATTTCCGAGCCTGAGGCGCCGGCTGGCTGGTCGGCTGCGCCCGGGAGCTCCCCTGACGGACCTCGGCGCGGCCTGGAAACCGGCGCCACCCGAGCCTGGGGTCCTGCGGCCGGCGGGCTCCGCTTGGCCGCGGTCCGGGAGGCCCCGGTCCCCCCTCGTCTCCGGGCTGGGGGCCGGGGGCCGCGCTCCACGGGGCTTCGAACGGCGCCTCGGCAGGCGGCCGAGGGCTCCGTCCCGCCGCCGGGGTCCTTTGGCGCGCTCTCGCGGCCGGCTTTCGGGAAGCCCGCGGTCCGAGGTCCGGGTCCGGCGCAGCAAGTTCTCCCGGCGCCAGCCTGCCCCGCCGTCCCCGAGTGGCTTCGCGGACCTCGAGTTGGCACTTCGGCGCTTCCTCCCGCGCCGGCTCGCCGCACGGCCGACGAGGCTCCCCGGGCGCGCGTGGGCCCGGCCATGGGCCGCCCGCCCGCCGGGAGCCATGGCTCGGGAGCCGGTCGCTAGCGGCGCCGCAGCCCGGGGGCCCGGGCCGGCATGAGGACGGCCGCGGCGGGACGCGTGTGGCCCGCGGGGCTGTAGCCGGCGCCGGGGACAAAGGTGCGTGTCTGGGTCCGGACGGGGCGCAAACGTAAGCCTGTTGTAGTTTTGACACTTTAGAAGAAGTTGTGATCGGGCTGTTGTGACAACAGGGAGACAAATACCCGGCGTAGAGTCGATGCGTTAAAATTAAGCAGTTAAATGGAGACCCGGAGGAGCAGTTCCGCACAGTGCCTGCCCAAACTCCAGGGTACCCGGTAGAAAATAGAATTTTCGAAAGATCCCAGTTACAGACCAAGGAGTCATTCTAGCTCTTAACTTAGAACCGGAGTTTTCTTGACTTACCGACTTCCTTGAAAAGGTGGCGGGTCCACGCGCATTTCCCGTCTGCGTTTTGTCATACCCAGGCTTGAGTTTTTAGCGCACTTGGTTGGCTTCAGGCTGGTTTTTCTTAGACATATTTCTCTGAAGTAGCGTGAATTAGTTTCAGGAACTGTCATTTACTTTCTTGTTTTGTTTTAAAGGCAAACTGGTTTATTTAGAGCACATTTAAGATTCCAGGAAACAGTTTGACAAAATTCAACACACATTCCTAATTTAAAAACACTTATATTTTGACGAATTGAAGGATATTTTAATAACTTGATAACGAGGATGCCTCTTAAATCTACGCATTACCCTTAAAGTCATGGTCCTGACAAAAAATATCTTGTCTAGTATTATCCTGGAAGCTCTAGCCAATGCAATAAGGCATGAAACAAAAATAAGAAATCCAATTTTTCAGGATGAGAAAGACAAAATACTCGTTTCCAGAGATGGTAGGGTTCCCTATTTTGAAGGAAAAAAGTCACGGGAAAACCATTAAAATTAGTAAGAGTTCAGGAAAGGGACATCTACAAAATCAACATACAAAGTTCAATTTTGTTTCACCATTAACTAGATTGAAAATATAATGGTTAAGAGGTCCTGTTTACAATGACTAAAAAAAACAAAACAAAAAAACCCTGAGATACCAAAGGAGACTTGAGTAAATGAGAGTAGCATTTTTGCTTACTATCATTTGAGGTTTTTAAAAGAGGGGTGCTTTTGTGGGTAGATGACTAAACTTTCACTCTGAATAATGTTCAACTCGAAGTTGATTATTTTAAAAATTAGCTTTTCTCAAGCCTTTAAGTTTTACTCATTTTGTTTCATTTACAAATTAAGATTTTTTTTGTGTGAAAAGTAAAAATACTTGATCTTTGACAAATGTTCAAATAAGGCACCAGTTTTAACAGATTAAATTCCCCTAAATAACTCTTTTTTCTAAAGTTAAACTTCTTTTAATGTTTTAAACTGCATTTAAAGTTTTTGATGCTTGATTCTTGTAAATACTTCAGACATCTAAAAAAGTGAACTTAGAAACCTAGTAGTAAAATCTTTCCAAGGATTTAAGCAGCTGTCGTTAAATCTAATAAACTTGTAAGTATAAATCAGGTTCTTTTTAAAAGAAAGTGTAAACACTTTAAAACTTAATTATATTTTTAAGCATCTCAAATTAAAATTGTAAGTCTAATGACATTCTTTGAAGCCTGATTCTCTTCATTGATTCAAATGGCTTAATAAAAAACAACACATTATGATTATTACAAAACTTAATCTAAAATCTAACCTATAAATGGTAATATACTGTAGTTTTGATCTCCTTTATCCTCTAGTTCTGTTTCTAAAGCTTTGGCTTCCCAGTCTTCAACTAAGAAGAGGAGTTTTACCATTTAAGTGAGTTGAAGTTACAGTGTTTAAAACTTGGACCAAAATAAGGTTACATTTTAAAATTTCTGGCTGATCAGTGACTAGGACCTGCCTGGTTGCCACTCTGAGGATGACCTTCCTGCATCCCATTGATGAATGTGCTGATTCTCTTTATGTGAGGCTTTGCCTGTTCTATCAGTGAGGGACTTTTCAGCTTTCAGCTGGGATTTAGGTTCACAACCCACTGCTTCAGTATGTCCTGGGTATTATGGTCAGAATGGAAAATGAGTATTGAATATACATAAATACATATACATATATGGATTTATATGATGTATATGTAAATATTTGAAATATAAAATGTTTCTGACTAAACTCTCATTTATGATTCAGTTATAATAAAAACACACTGACCTTTTTGGGGAACTCAACAAAATGTTTCTAAAACTGATCTGAAATAGTAAGCAGGCTGGAGTAGCCAAGTACTATTTTTAAAAGAAGAATGATAAAGATGAACTTTCAGTTTAGGATATTAAAATATACCATATAACTTTTTAAAACGGTTTGGTACTACATTGATACAACCAGATGGAGTTCAGAAATAGACCTCAAGAAACCTAAGACCTGGCAAGGGAAATAGGGATTATTTAGTGATTGATGCTGGGATGAAATCACCCCATATCTTATAGCATAATATATTCTACTTGGGTTAAAAAGTTAAGTGTGAGAAATCTATCTATAAAAGACCATGTAAATAAATTCTTGTATGAGCTCTGGTTGGAAAAGGACAGTCTAGGCATGAAAGAAACAGAAGTCATAAGGGAAAAGAGCCTGTTTTTGGCAGTATAAAAAGTTAAAATTGCTTCCATCCTACCTCATTCTAAGTAAAAATAAACAGTAAATTACAAACCAGGAAAGTGCTTGTGAGAGATATGACAGGCAAAGGGATATACCTATACTATATCAAGGGCCCTTACAAATCAATTAAAAATTCGCCATTTATTCAACCGTTCCCCTATCTCTGGACATTTGGGTTTCTGCCAAATTTTCCTATACAAACAAGGCTGCAATGAATATATTTATTGATATGGTAGAAAGTTCCCATTAGAAAGTAAGTTTGAAAAGTAGGACACACACACACAAAAAATAGGACAATTATTTATGTAGCACAAAAAAATGTATATAATATATATTTGCATATTTATTTTCTCTAAACCCTTGGAATTCTGGGACTCTGAATCTATGTTGAACATTCCCAAGCAATTTGGAAGTTCTTTGGCATGTGATAATTGGTCATTTTGCCAAGACCCATGTTTGGGTGGTGAGAGGCTGGTGCTCAAGAGCCACTAACTTTGTTAGGAAAATGAGACTAGTCATACCTCACCAGAAAAGTTGGTTCTTTGCTTATTTTAGCATAGCTGGTAACTTTGATAATGTGATGAAAATTTTATCATTGTGTGCATTGGCCCCAAATGAAAGTAAACTCTGCTGGTGATGAAAATAGCTCTTAACAAAGTGGTTATTCGCAGACAGGTAAAAAAATGTTGTATAAATGAAATGCAAAACAATATTTTGTAGTAGAATTTGCAGTTTTGAGAATTCTTAAGGATTGGTCAGCATGGGTTCTCTAATGTCAAAGGACTACTATATATACGTAGAAAAAGACTGGAAGGAAATATGAGAAACAGTGGTTATCTCTGAATAGAGTATTAATAAGGAAAAAAGCAATAAAATGGCAATTAATCTAAATTTAACAAGGGATTATTCTTGATACTGAAATTTTTAAACTTAAATCTGTGCAATTGAGCAGAGAAGTTGTTTTTTCCATCTTGGTTTGACCTGGCCCTACTTTCCAATATTAACAGAAGCCATGCAGTGACAACCACCAAGAATTGTTGGTAACCATGTCGGAGCCCCACAGAGTCCAGTTCACCTCTCTCCCAGGTTCTCTGAATCCGGCATTTTTGAAGAAATCCCGGAAAGAGGAGGTTGGGGGAGCAGAACATCATCAGGACACTGAGCCGGCTGCAGCAGCTGTTCGGATTACACTCACCCTCTTTGAACCAGATCACAAGCGCTGCCCAGAGTTCTTCTACCCAGAGCTAGTGAAAAATATACGCGGGAAAGTGAAAGGCCTTCAACCTGGAGACAAGGTATGCCCCAGCATCACTCTGCAGATGTAAGGTATGGGTGTCAGTGTGCACCTGCGGCTCCCTTGGGGTGGAGGGAGACTGGAGAGTCTGCCCCAAGGTCACATTACTCATCGCAAAGCACGTACAAGGCTTGCTGGTTTTGCCTCTGGGCGTGAAGGAATAGAATTCTTTCCAGACGTATTCTCCTGATTTATGCTAGTGAAAAGATATGGCATATACAAGGCTAATTTGAATTATGGCTAATATAAATAAAAAGAACAACAAATTTTTCATGCTAAATCTGTGAAAGTTACATGTATATGAGATCAGTCTCTGGCTGTTCCAATGAAGGAATTCCATGCTGGACATTTTTCTTTTCCAAGGGAATCTCATTCTTTGCCTGGTATCAGGGAAGACAAACAAAGACAAACTGTTTATCTCTTCTAAATATAGTAGTAGTCGAGGTAGTTTCTTTACCTGGATGGACAGAGACCTATTTTTGACTTTTAGAATTTTGTTTGAATTTTTACTTTTTTTTTTGGCCAAAATTGAGTTATAGTCTTCAGGGTTTGTTAATTAATTGATTTCTTAAGTGTTTTTTGTTGTTGTTGTTGTTTTTGAGTGTTATTTTCCTGACAGATTTGTTTTACCTTTTAGTATGGACATTTTGAAACATGCATAGAAGAGAAGATAATAATACGATAAGCCCCCATGTACCCATCACCCAACTTCAACTATTGATATTTTGGCAATTCATTAACATTTTTTAAATTAAAATGTTTTTATTGAATTATGTGCATAAGACCAGTACACATATGATAATTGCATGGGTTGGTGGGTTTTCACAAACTCAACACACCCTTGTAACCTGCATCTGGATCAAGAAATAAAACATGTAGCAGGACACCAGAAACCCTCCTTATTCCCTTCCAAGACACTGCCCTACCCTCAACGGCAACCACTCTCATGGTTTCTACTGGCTTAAATCCATTTTTGTATTTTGTATAAATGGAATGATATACTATGAGTGGGAGTTAGGCTAAGAGCATTTTAAATACCTGCTGTATACCACACACTGCTCTCTGAGAAAGATACGTAGAGTCCCTCAGCTACAGCATTTTGGTCTCCAGAGTGAATCTGGGTACCTGCCCATAGGGTGTTTAAGGGTGAAATGAGATCACCTAGGTAAAGTTCTAGCAGGTATCTCGGTGGCAGGTGCTCAGTTAATTTAACTCACAGTTGTGCTGTTTGGGGTGAGCATGTGTGGTTACAAGGATCATCCGCTTTGCTCAGATAAATATTTGTTTCCTTGAATGGAGACCAGTGAGTCAACAGGTCAACCTGTTGTATGAAGGCCAGTTGGGAAGAGAAAACACCTTTTCACATCCATTCACAATCCCTTTTCCAAAATGGCCATGGTGTTCTCTTCCTTAAGAGAAAGAGAAAGTGACAGGGTCTGGTGGGTAAGGTATTTATTTATGGAGTCAAACCAAAATTAGTCAGTCACCAGAAATTAGAACTCTTGTAGTCTGATTTCACCTTTTTTGGGTTCCAAATACCCTTCACTGTAGGAAAAAAGCGTGGAGCATAAATACACAGAAAACTTGGCTCTAATTTCAGGGAATTTACTCCATGGATTAAGAATCCCTGAAACTCTGTGTGACTACTCTGCAATGTTAAAAGTACAGTATTGGGGGGAAGCGGGTGTGGCTCAGTGGATAGAGCCCCCGTTTACCATATGGGAGGCCCGGGTTCGCTTCCCGAGGCCTCCTTGTGC